>OENM01000239.1:24368-43331 GCA_900239745.1 Rotaria magnacalcarata
GTTGCTTTCTATAAGTTGCTATAGTCTCTCGTGTTGTCAATGCTAAAATATCAGCTATTCAAACGAAATAAGAATACTCTATTTTATTCATACAATGCTTTCTACTTAATTTAATATTTCAAGTTTACAGGTGTCCTCGCTTACTCACAGTATGTTCGCTACTCAATTGAAGCTCTAATAAATGCATGATTGTTGTCAATTGCATTATATACTGATATTTGACGTAATAATTCGTACGAATTGTATGCTATAAAATCGATTTTTTATTAGAGAACAGAGAACTTGCTGTAGATCGTACTATTTATAACGTCGCGGTACCAGCGCGGCGCGGCGCGGCAATGTTTACTTTTCGGAGCATCACGGAGCGGCAGCGGGTAAAATCAGATTTTTTTGAACTCATTGCAGCGCGGCAGCGGCACAGTACCAGCCACGATGGACATCTCTGTATGGAATACGAAATGATCATATTTTGATCAAGAATAGACCAGATGTTTTAAATGATGTTTGAATCTAGAATATTTTCTGGCCAAGGAATTAATGTAACACGTTGTTACTTGCGTGAATTATAATGAACGTTAATGATTTACAATCACGGTTCACAATTGAGTGTTTAATCGGGTGGTGTGGCTATGATGCATTCCTTACAATGGGGGCATTTGTACTGTCCACGAGAAAGACAGCATATATTAGGATCAAATGAAAGCTCTCACCACCAAATTAATAATTTTAAAATATTAGCTGCTGTTGGCTAGCCTAGAGAGACATTCGATTTTTCAGTGAGCTTTCTCTACGGGATCCGCTTCCCCAGCAGAGTCATATTTTCGAATTTGAAACTAAAACTTCGTATGCATAAAGGTCTCAATGAGACTAGCTTACCGAAAAAGATTCAGAAGTTTTGGACAAACTATATCCGAGATATGTGTCTCTTAAAATATACAATTTCGATAGAAAATCGCCAATACTTTGATAGATTCATATCTCGGATATAGTTTTTCCAAAACTTCTGAATCTTTTCCCGTAAGCTAGTCTCATTGAGACCTTTATGCATAAAAAGTTTTAGTTTCAAATTGAGTGATGTCATAATATCCTTACACCCGGTAACGACGTTTTAGCACAAACACGTTACAGTATCCACATTAGGTGCATCCACGTTTGGATATCCACATTTGGGTATCCACATTTATATATATATATAAAAGTCGATACCCAGTGTAAAGGTATTATGACATCTATGTTCAAATTCGAAAATATGACTTTGCTGGAGAAGCGGGTCCCGTAGAGAAAGCTCACTGAAAAATCGAATATCTCTCTCTAGGCTAGCCAACATCAGCTAATATTTTTAAATTACTAATTTGGTGGTGAGAGCTTTCATTTGATCTTAATATATGCTGTTTTTCTCGTGGACAGTAGAAACACCTCTATTGTTAGTGGAACTCGAATCCACACCGACACCCATCAAAATCAAAATACTTTACGCAATTGCTCTCACAATTTTAGGAGTGTACGCCACCTTTATTTCTTCGTTATTGATTGACTGAAACAGATCAGCCGATAGATTGTTTTTCTTTTCTCTTGTACGTACGACCAACGTTTCTAACAGCAGGTATCAGCCTTTGTGACAAAATATCCATGATAGGGTGTGGGTGTCATTCTTCTCTTTATCCACATGCATACCCAGACACACACAGAATATGTGGTTTTAACTTCTTTTGAACGAATACACTATAAGTTTTTACTTTCGAATTCGGAAATTATGAGCACAGAAACAAAAGTTACTATGCACATCAAGTGTATCGAAAGGAGCACAAAAAGGAAGTGTCTGCATGTGTGTGCTCATATGAAACTTCTGTCAAACAACACTCCGTACGCTTTAATCTTACAAATATGACTCTCATAGTTTGAGAATGAACGATATTTTTTTAATGCTTTGAATACGAGTTGTATAGAAAACGCAAAGATATCTATATGGAGTAGTTAATATCGAAGCACGCTGATATGTCTTTTTCATAATGGTCTTTTAGAATAGTCTGTGACGAAGAAGTGCCATAGAAGAAAATGCCAATACCAAAGCCGATATTGCTCGTGTTGTTAATGCGCCATTACAAGTACTACAAAAGAGAATGATGAGCGTATATCTTAACTCCTGCAGGGAAAACATAATACGCAGTTTACATACCCGTAATATGTGTAGCTTGAACCGTAGGTTGATGAATAGGCAGACATACAATTGTAATCGCAAGAATAGGATCCTCAGGTTGATGATCCTATTGTTGTGCCCGCGTAAGTACTAGCGGACATACTATAGAGGTAGTAATAGCAATTGCATATATATGCTTCTGTGGAACCAAGCAGGAGAAAAATACCGAGAAGGGTGATCACTCGCATAATGTTTTCCTGAATTAAAAACACTGTACAATGAAGAAAATCACAGCATGTACACTGATTTATGTAGGTCTTTACTTTCCATGTGTAAGATACTGTTCCACCGAAGTGTGAATAATCAAATAGGCACGCGAGTTCTATGCTGTTCAGTATCTGACTGACTGTTTATTTTATTATATAAAATAAACAAAAAGATAATAACGTATCACATAACAAATAGAAGACAAAAGAAAATGACACTAGAGGCAAAAGGAATGACCATAGAGGTCAGTTCCTGACACCCTCACCCCTCAGAAGGTTTTTCAAACAACGAGAGAAAAACTTACAGAGAAAACAAAATCAACCTCCCAACAAAGAGAAAAGCTTTGACTAGAAGGAAAAGAAAACCAAATCAACAACAAGAAAAAGAAGACCCAGTCAATACCAAAAATAACCAAGTTAACGACAAGAAAAGAAGACCAAGTCAACAACAAGAAAAGAAGACCAAGTTTACAACAAAAAAAATCAAGTTAACAACAAGAAAAAAAACCCAGGTTAACCAACAAGAGAAAAAAANCAGGATGACCAAGAACAAATCTTAGTAGTAACGATGTTGATGGTGACGATGGTGATGATGTTGATAATGTTGATATTGTTGATAATAATGTTTTTTATCGAATAGATCACCAGGTAAACGATCGAAATATAAATCGACCAAAGACGATCGTTTCATGCCAATTGATAAAACTTGTAATGATTTATCAAGTTTTAAATGCACATATCTAACATCACGTTGACGAAGAATATGTTTGAGCTGATAAAGCTTGAATCGATGATAAACGAAACGATAAATACAATGACGATCTCGATATGAACGTTTAACTGCATTGCGGCGATAATTGCGACGGATGCGTGATGGTAAGGACCGGCATGTGTGACGTGATTTAGGTGGTTCACGTGTAGCTAATGTTTGATGGACCGGTATAGGTTCGATTGGAACGATATCAGGCACTATAGCCAGTTCTATTTGAACCGGAGAAATTGGATGAATTAATGGAATTGTACCATTAATTCGAGAAATAGATGAAACAAATATTTCATCATCGTCGTCGTCAGAAATGTCTTCTAATAGACTTGAAAATGGTAATGATGAATGACGTGGAACGTGTAAATTAAATGTAGATGTTGATTTACGTTCATTTTGATATTCCGATACATTTTTTAATGAACTTGATGGCGATAATGATGACGAATGAGGTAGAGCATTCGAAGTAAATAGTGCGGTTAATTTTGCTTCACGAAGTTGAATTAATGACCATTTATCATAAATTGCTTGATGTAAAAAAGTAACGGCAAAGCAATCATAAATTGCATAATCTATTCGTTTGCGTTGTTCGTACGATGTTAAAGGTGAATAATGTGGATCTAACATAATGCTCCAAGTTCTTCGTGTCGCTGATTTATCAAGAAATAAATTAGCCGTATACCGAATCGCATTCTGTAATGACCACTTTTCGCCCTGATTAACATAAGGCGAATTATTCGAACAAGTACATGAAGAATTCGAAGACATAAACGTAGTCGATAATTGAACCGGGCGACAAACCTTACAAAAAGGTTGTGCCCTACTATACCAACCAGGAAATGCATCTTGCAAATTAATTACTAATGCCAACGAGGGCCATGTAAATAGATTAATATGAATAACAGGTGCTAATTCGGTGTGCATCGATCCCCAAGAAAAAATAATATTTCCTAAACGAAATAAAAAACAAAATAACAATTTAATTTTTTCAAATAACACTGTATCAGATGCAGGAAGATGATTAAGTTCAACTAATACAATAAATGATGGTAAATGTTGGGGAATAGAATGAACTTGAATAAGTGATAATTCATTTGTTAATCGATCAGATTCAGTGTCGATTGAGTATCGATAACATGATTCAAAATGATTAATCAATGTAGAAATAGTATCAATTGAAGTAAATCGATGAACATGTACGATATTGTAAAATGATGATGGAATTGTAAATGGACGATAATTGCGTCGATAATGATTGTTTTGTTCTTCCAAACGAACATGACGACGATGACGATTTTGAGATTTACCACCTGAATCACTATTGGAATTTTTTGACGTGTAACTAGATGAAGACGTATGAGACGGCATAACACCTAATGCATTAACAAAAAAAGAAATCCATAATAACAACAAAAAAAATTAGATAATAATGGAAATCACTTTCCAAACAAAACGAAAACAGGGAAAAAAAACAAATGGATAAACTCCAATCAACCAAATCGTGGTATAACTTGGATTAAAGGAAAGAAGATACAGAAATAGATAGAGGACGTGAAACATAAACATAAACGATAATGGTAACCATACACAAACAAAAAAANAAAAAAAATAATAAATGTGCTATGGTAATAATATCGGACGCATATCATTCACATGTACACGAGTGATTTGATCATTCATTTGATCGCGAACCCAATATGTTGGATGTTGTTTTTGTATAACAATCTTCGGGGTTAATGTAAATTGTGGATCTAATTTTGATCGTAAACCTTGAATTCTAATCAAAATTGTATCATTAATTTCATACTGCGGATTGCTTCGATTTTTATCATAATATTTTTTATTATTTTTATGAGAATAAGTTGATTGATCTCGAGCATGTTGTTGAATAAGTTGAAGACTTTTCTTTAATTGATTGTAGTAATCTGATGGTTTGTAAAACACATAATTTAATGTTGTATCGGTAGGCATATATGGATCACGGCCAAATTGTAATTGAAATGGAGAATATTGTGTTGCTGCGTGGACACCTGTATTGTACGCGAATACAATAGATGGTAAATATTCGTCCCAATTATTGTTTTCACGATCTTGAAGTTTAGCTAATTGAGGTACAAAGGTGGCATTAAAACGTTCAACCATTCCATTCGTTTGTGGATGGTAAACAGTAGATAATATATGATTATATCCAATTAATTGAGCCATTGATTCCATTAATTGATTCTTAAAATGTGTACCTTGATCAGTTAAAATTGACATTGGTGCACCATATCGACAGATATATTCAGTAAAAATAGTGTAAGCTGTCGTCTGAGCAGTACAATCAGGTAAAGCAACAGCAGTAACCCATCGAGTAAAATAATCAGTAATGCATAAAACATATTGATTTTCTCGTGGTGTACGTTTAAACGGTCCACAGTAATCAATACCGATCAATTGAAAAGGTCCAGCGGGTGTTTCAATTGGACACAGTAAACCAGGTTTTTTTAATCGACTAACATTATATTGTTGACATGGTAAACAAGACTTGATAAATTGAGCAATAGATTGTTTCATAGTCGGCCACCAATATTTATTCTTTAATTTATAATATGTACGTCGTATACCAAAATGCCCACCCAATGGATCAGAATGATAAGCCTTGAGAAGAGAATGAACCATAGACGAAGGTATATAAATTAATTTTAATTTTGTAATGCTTCGTAAATTCATCGGCATCAATTTATACAATAATCCATCGTGCAGGACAAATGAACCACGTGTAGGATTCTGTTGAAATTCTTTGACTTTTTTCTGAATAATAAAATCCTTGGCTTGTTCCAATTTAATTTGTTTAATATCAAATTGATTACAAGTATCTAAATTAATTGGCGAATGAGATGATGATTTCTTGATTTGCTCTAAAGAAGATGAATCTATTTCTTTTTCAATTGATGAGGAAGACTTATCTAATTCTGTGGTTTGTTGAAAAGATTGTTTTTTCATCGAACGTGTAACGACAGCACCTATAACAGGATGTGTATCCACGGAAACGGACGCCAAAACTGGCGGTTCCTCATTGAACAATGTACTAATACCGTAATCTTCATCAAATATTTCTTCGGGTTCAGATTGTATTGGGTTACGAGACAAATAATCCGCAAGACAATTCTGTTGTCCTTTAATGTGAATAATTTTTTCGATATTATATTCTTGTAATAACATAGAAATACGATCAACACGTCGGTTCTTCACAGACTTATTCATCATGTTGCATAAAGGACAATGATCCGTGTAAATGATGATTGATCTTCCTAATAAATATGAACGCATACGTCGAAAACATGCCCATATAGCTAATGCTTCTAACTCGATTGGATCATATCTTCTCTCAATGACAGATGCAATTTGAAAATGATAATGCAGATTTTTTGTTTCACCATTAATCACTTGTTGTAATGTACCACCAAGGCCAACTTTCGATGCATCTGTAGTTAAAATTATCGGATAATCATCATTCGGGAACTGTAGAAACAATGGTTGATTAATTAATAATTGTTTCAATTGAAGAAATGCTCCACGTTGTGGAGGTCCCCACACAAACTTCTTTCGATTTGGTTTTGTTAAATTCGTGACTGAAATAATTGGTGCTGCCACAGATGCAAATTGAGGTAGAAACTTTCGATACCAAGACATACCACCAAGAAATTTATTAGCCGCTGCTAATGTTGTAGGTTCACGTAAATTCATAATTGCTTGAATCTTTTCTTTATTAGGTTTCACTCCAAACTGTGAAACCGTATGTGATAAATAATCTATTTGTCGATGTAATATAAAGCATTTTGATGAATTTAATTGTAAATTATGACTTGATAATATAGATAATACTTGGATCAAATGCTTAACATGTTCTTCAAAGGTGTAAGAGAATATCACAATATCATCAATATATACCAACGCAAACTGTCGACACGGAGATAATAAATCCAACATTAATCGTTGGAATGATGGAGGGCTATTCTTTAAACCTTGGGCTAATACATTCCACTCGTAAAGTCCATCAGGCGTAATAAATGCTGTTTTATGTTTATCTTCTTCTTTAATTGGGACTTGCCAAAAACCACTTTTCATATCCAACTTAGAGAAGAATTGATATCCACCTCCTAATATTTGTATCGTTTGTTCCATGTTGGGCAACGGATGATTGTCTTTAATAGTAATACTATTCAATTTTTTGTAGTCAACTACCATCCGCCAAGCATTGTCCTTCTTCGGCACTAACATTGCTGGAGCAGCATAATTTGAATAAGATTTACGAATAAGACCTGATTGTAATAATTCTTGAATAATCTGGTGCATAGCTTCTTGTTTATGTGGCGTAGAATAATAAGCTTTTGACGTTGGTGGTGGATGATCTATAGTTTTTATTTCATGAGGTTTAACATTAGAAGCAATTACTGGTTTGTGTGTATCAAATAATTTATTATAAAGAATAAGAGCTTGTTTGATTTGATGTTGTTGTTCATAGTCATGAATATGTTCCACCAACTGATCAATATGTATGTCGGATAATTTGGTTTTTGTAACTGAAATTCCAATTGACATTAATGGTGATGTTGAGATTGAGTTAAAAATAATCTTTTCACGATTAGCCATAGGTATAGCTAATCGATAATTCTTAACACCAATCGTTATTGTTCGATTAACAGTGTTAATAATTAATTTGTATTTAATAATATAATCCATACCAAGTATACAATTAACACAAAGATTCTTGACAATAAGTGCTCGAATCGATGTACGAATATTGTTCATAATAAATGATAAATCTACCTCACCATAAACCATAATAGATGTATAGCCATCAGCTAGAAATACTTCTCGTTGAATTTGATTAATAATTTTGCTACTTCGAAGCGAATTTAATGCCTTCTGTGAAATAAATGTTCGATTCGCACCAGTATCAAGCATTAATTGCATTTGTATATCATGAACATAAGCATTAAAATAAATTAAAGGAATATAATTACGTTGTGATGGGTTTGCATATTTAATTGTGGAAGCAGCACCATCAATCGATGCTTCCATTAATGGAAATGGGAACGGGCACAATCCCGTGAATAATGTCCGGGAGTCCCACAAGTGTAACAAACACCTGTTGATTTTTTTGATGTTGGATGTTTTAATGAACTAGAATATGAAACATTATCATTACGAGAATTATTCATACGACCTGAGGTTGAAGTTTGTAGTTGTGATTGATGAACATCTGTACGCCGATGATCAACATCTTGTCGAGAATTAATTGTTGATGTTATTGGTTGGCGATCATACTTCATATTCTGATAATATTCATATTGATTCGAATCATAATCTGTATTGGTTAATGATAACGTATCTTCTACTTTTCTCGCATAAGATAAAAATGTTTCAGGAGACTGTGGATCATATAATGCAATATGTAATTTTAATGATTGTTTAACACCTGCCAATAAATACTGTAGTTTCATAGAGTCGGTCATGGATGTGTCAACTCTTTTACATAATTCAATAACTTTATCATAATATTGTGTAATAGATTGATTAATCGTTTGTTTGTATGTTCTCAATTGTTCAAATGTTAATTCTTTCAGTTTGGTTGACCCAAAGGCTTGTTTAATTGCATCAACAAAACATGACCAAGTCGTAATCTTTGTTGATGACTGAGTCCACCAACGATAAGCATCTTCTTGTAAATGAATTGGTATATACTGTAATTTAAGTTCATCTGGCCAATTAGCCATTGTAAATCGTTGTTCTAATTTTTCTAACCATTCAATAACATCATCTTTGGCTCCACGAAAATATGTTGGAGACTTGACAATCTCTCGCGCCATAGTAATAGAAAGAGCCGATGTTAATGATGAATTAATATTAATAGACGAAGATTTAGCTGAAGAAAACTGTTCCACTGGTATAGTGTTACGAACAGACGATAAATGATGCCCTTTTGAAAGAATACTATTAGTTTGTAATTGATCAAAAATGTGTTGCTTTAACTTCTTGCAAAAATAAAACCAATCATTCTTAATTCCTTGTTTTTCTTGTTCATACCAAAGCTGTTCTTCATCTTGTAAATAAGTAATTGTTTGCCATATACGGCGTGACATCTGATATCGTAATGCTTCATACACTTTATCTAAATCTAATAACCATTGTTCTATATTCAGCATTTCATCTTTAGTCAATAATTTAATTGATGTTAATTGTTGTTGTTCGTATTCTCGAAAAACATCCCATTGTTCTAACGTTTTTGGAATAATGTTATTAGATTGTTGTTTATAATCATCATCCGAATCTTCAACTAATTGTGTTAACGATAAGGGGTTATTAGATTCCAAAATCGAATTTAATTCGTCTTTAACTTGTTGTTTCGATCGCGTATTTGCAGCCATGAAACTAATAATCGATAATTTAATTAACGGAACACTCCTTTCACGAAAGAGATTCCTCAAACACCACTGTCACCACTGTAAGATACTGTTCCACCGAAGTGTGAATAATCAAATAGGCACGCGAGTTCTATGCTGTTCAGTATCTGACTGACTGTTTATTTTATTATATAAAATAAACAAAAAGATAATAACGTATCACATAACAAATAGAAGACAAAAGAAAATGACACTAGAGGCAAAAGGAATGACCATAGAGGTCAGTTCCTGACACCATGCTTTGTTGATCGAAGCATCGTTGCGCAGTAGTTATTTTGCCTAGAGTAGTTTGTAAACATTCATCTTTACAAGTATTTGTCTTCGTCTTTTCAAACCGTAAAATTCCAAGAAACCGTAGGCACATAAAATACTCAACTTCAATTTTTCTGCGAATCACTGATGAAACAATGTACGGCATCACATAGTCTGATTAATGTGCCATGTGTTGCGTTTTTTTCGAAGAAAACAGAGTGTCGTGTGAGTGAGTATGAGTTCTTCCAGCTACATACATCCTATTACCTGTATTCTTCTGTCCTTGGTATATTTCTTTATTGCTCATTCTCCCTCGTTCTCTTAAATGTTTGCGTATTTATGTGTGTGCTTTATATGTAATCTGCGCGTTTTTTATATGAAGAATTGAATAAAGCGTAATGCCATCAGCACTAACGTTACTTCTATCAGAAATTGTTACACATGAAAAATAGGATGTTTAATCATGCAGAAAAAAAGAGCTCATTGAACTAAATTCACTTGCAAAGGAGTTGTACACAATTTTTTAAACTCGCTTCTAATCGACATTTGAAAGAAGCTGGTAACGCAATCCCTGCGAGATTAAAGAGTGAAACATGATGTAGCTGTTCATGCTAATCGCGAAATAATTTATCCGCTAGACTTTCAATCGGAAGACAGGATGTGGATACGGGTGGGCGTGGGTGTATATGATTTTTTCAATTGAACACACCCACACACGCATTGGTTATGGCGATACAGTATTTATTCTATGGACAAATCAGTCGACATCTCCATAACCGTCAGAATGATGGTGAGCGTACAATAGGAAATTTTTTTTGTGGCTGGTGTTCTCACCGGTTTCGGATCATCGTTCATTGAAACACCTACTGACCTTGTTAATGGGCAGATTAAAGGACATTTGCATGTTCGCCATACACACGCATTCGATTTTTATGTAGAAGATTGTTGTAAATATGTTTATGAAAATAATGGTGGTTTACGTGGTTTTTTATAAAGAATTCTTCGCAAATCTCGTTTGTTCAATATCTAACTCGATATTTTATTTCGGTGGTTATGAATATGTGAAAAATCATCTTTACCCAGCACATGCTCGAATCTATGGCGGTACAAAATAAGATAAATATTTACGTATGAGTATTTTGTTCAGTGAAGCAGTGGGTAGTCTTTGTGCCTGGTCAATTTGTTATCCATTGAATCGGCTTCGATCTGAAATTCAATCTGAAAGTAGTGTACGCATGTTTTATCGTGCTTTTCTTTGAGGAATCTCAAAAGCAATACCCATCAATGCTGTTTGTTTTCTAGCTTATGAAGAAGCGTATTGATTGATGAAATAATAAGGCAGAAGACCAAATATCGTGCTGATTATCATTGCACAATTTTCAAAACATCACAATAATGCAGAAATGACCGAAGTACGATATGTCAAAAGCAGAATTGTGTAGTTTTCTTGTTCTGTCGCCTGTTAATCATGATCAAACTAGCAGAAAATCAACTGATTTGCTTTTCATTAATATGCCTCATCGTTGCAAGTGCTTCACAATACTTATTTATTTTTTGAGTACTTTGTAAATACTTTTATAAAAACAAATCTCGCATTTATCCCTCTCGTTTCAGATCCTATTGACTGTTTCAAATAATAATAGTTGCAAAATAAATCAACAAGATTCATCCTTCGCGAAACAGTGCGTTTCGAAACATCTGCAATATTCAAACCGGAGATCATTCTCTTGTGACTTTTGTTCATTGTCGTCTGGGATTGTTGGCTCTGTATATTATACTACTCAGTGCACTCATTCCAGAAATTATCAATCATTCATGCTCAACAAAATCCACCTTTTACACTGAAATCGGCGATCATCTGTAACTGATTGATCACTTAAAACAAGGATGTAGGTGTGTTTATTATGAATTCAAATAGATTCAAAGCGTGAAGCGACACGTTTCGATTGCTGCTCGAATAATCATCATTAGGTACTTCAAGAATCTATTGCTACGTTATAATAATATTTAAAATACACACAGATACAAAAAATATCTGTATAGGAAAACAAAATTCGAAAAGGGATGAGGGAATGTGGATGTGAAAGTAAAGAGTCGGATCTGTGCTCTCGGTCTGAAACAAACTATAAGATGTGTACACACACACGCACACGCATATTACTGCTGCTTTTTAACATAGACAAGATTATCTAAGACTGTTCTAATAAAAGGATGTGCTGAAGGCAACGATTTTTGCCAAATAACAAGCGCCATTTTTAGAAAAGATTTTGCTTGAGAGTAATCTTTCATTTCGCAGTATACATTTCCGATGTTGTTGTATGATTGAGCTAGATCTGGATGATTATCCGAAAGTATTTCTTGTCTTATTTTCAGTGCTCTTTCGTAAAATTCAAGTGCTTTCGAGTAGATACCCATTTTTTTGTACATTGCACCCATGTTGTTATAAGATATTGCAAGTTCAGGATGATTCGGAGGTAGAGCTGAATGTTTTATTTTATGAGCTCTTTCGTAAAATTCAAGGGCTTTCTGATAGTCACCCATCTTGTTATACACTTGACCTATGTTGTTATAGGATACAGCCAATTCAGGATGATTTCGAGGCAGAGTTTGTTTCGCTATTTCAAGATCCTTTTCATGAAATTCAAGTGCCTTCATATACTCGCCCATATTGTTATAAACCGAACCAATATTGCTGTAGGAAGTAGCTAATGAAGGATGATTCGAAGGAAGAGTATTCTTCTTAATTTCTACACCTTTTTCATAAAACTCAAGCGCTTTCGGATAGTCACCCATGCTATTGTAGACTTGACCGATATTGTTGTAAGAAATAGCTAATTCGTGATGATGATCTGGGAGCATTTTCCGCTTGATTTTGAGTGATTTTTCATGAAATGAAATTGCTTCTTTGTATTTTGCTTGATTGTACTTCATCAATCCAAGCTGGTTATAAAAAAGTGCTCTATCGCTCTCAGTAGGCGCTTGTTCGAGTAGTGCAGTATATAATTCTTCAGCTTTTTCGAATTGACCTATTTTGAGCAGCAACTGACCCAATCGGACCCAACCTGTCGGTCCTACAGCTTCTCTTCTTATACTTTCTGTGAGTTGGCGCAGTTGGTTATCATCATTAGACGTAAGTTTAAGATCAACTTGATAAAGTGGACGTTTGTTATCAATTTTGACAGTCTCACCAATTCGAAAAACAGTATGCATTGAGAAAAGAATTTCAGCTTCCTCATTGTGATAACTTATTTCTTGTATGGAGGCAAATGGATTCGATGATATAGTAGGATCGATTGTCATTTGAAAAAGGGCACCAACTGTATGAGGTTCATCTATTGCATGATTGGCGAACTCGAGGGAAATATCTCGTTTGATACTGGTCGATAGAAAGTTATTGAAAGAAATAAGTCCACCTTTGTTTATTTTGAGTTTTTCGAAGTCTTCTGCTGATAATCCTTGCCCTCGATAAATTTTGAACGGCTCTCTTCGATATAGGCTGACTTGTTTCTTGTGTAGATCTTCGATCTGTCGGTGTATATCACAAAGAAAGAAACCCATTCGAATGATGATGTCACCGTTGAGTGTTCTTAATGCGCTGTTGAGCAATTTGTATGTGAAACATTCACGTGTGTACCACCAAATGGCATCCGATGGTTGATACGTATCTTGAAATTCTTTGATAATTTTCATTTCAGTTTTATTATCATGGTATTCACCTTTTTTGCAAAATTTGGCTAAATCTTTCACAACTTGTTGGCCGTGCTTCATCTCGAGAAGAATTTCCTTGAATATTTGGGAATACATAAACGTTGGTTCGATTCGATTTAAGTTCTTACTCAAGTCTTCTTCGTGTGCACTGATAATGGTCACCGATATATTATTTTGATTACATTGCTTAATTGCCAGTGACAACGCTTGGCATATTGATTTAATGGATGAATCTAACTCTTTGATTTTGGTCCACTTTTGAACCCATTCTCTATGATACTGTTTATTGCCACAAAAAATATAAATAGCATTCAAATTTGGCATATTATGAATTTCGGGCACTAGATGTTGTCCTAAAGCACCAGAAGCGATGACAAATGATATCTTCTCTTTATTGTCATTGAGACATCCAATGCATTCTGTTGATGTTGTACATGGATTAACGTCATTGACTACACTACGCAATTCATCTAATGTATTTTGACAATCTGTATTTTTCGAATCTATACTTTCATCAGCCCATATGACTAAATAGTTTTCAGCTATGCGACGACTAGGTCGCACTACAGTTGATGGTACAGTTGCACTTGTTGTTAATTTCGAAACAGTTTGTTTTGATTCTTTTCCACCCATTTTGGCACCAGTACTTCGCCTCTTATCAAGATTTGTCGTTACTTTTTATTTGTTAGATTTTTCTGCATGACATATGCATATTTTGTTTTGCTGACACTCAAGAAGAAATCATTATTCCTATTGAATTGAAAACAACGTTCTCAGCATTAAATGAAAGAGAAAAAACTCAACAATTGCATTGATTGTATTTGTATGTATACAATCACTCCAGAGTCATCGTGTCACATGGTTTTTCTCTTTGAATTTTTTGTTTTCTCCGTCATTTTTCTCAAATCAGGTTTCCTTATTTACCAGCAAGAGCAAAAAACATAGACAACATATGATTCATTTCTTTTCTTGTAAATATTATACTTGTGATAGAGATTCTGATAACGTGTGCAGAAATAGCAACTGGGTGCAGGCATGTTGTTGTCTACCGGGAGGGATGTGAGCTTTTATATTTATCGTACTTGTAGAAAATCAAGCACTGTCAAAGTTGACACTGATCTCCTGTCAATATTGCATTCAATGACAGAAATTCAAAGTAAATAAAACTGCTAATGATCAGACATGCTACATTAAAATTTAGAAAAAGAGCGATAAAGAGTAGAAAGACCAACGAAGACCGAACTCATGTACTCAGATAGCCTCTATCACCGATGCAAACACGATAGCTAATTGAATTCCATCACTCAAAACCAAACCTCTGTTATTGACTAAAAAGAACACATAACTCAAGTCACCTCTTTTTATCAACTATGTCGAAGTTACGCGCAGAGCCAATTTTGCGCCGCAGTTACGCGTAACTATAGTGCATTGATCGTAGTGAAGATTTCTATAAGAAATTGCGCTTACTGTGGCGGAGATCAACGTAACTGCGTCCTAGTGATCGCATCCTATGATCCGTTGTAGGTATGACTGACCAATTATAAATTATTCTTCCTTATTTGTAACTGCCTACACTCGAACAATAAAACTTAGTCACAGAAAATCAGTATAAATAGCAGTGTTCGTCATATTTTCGTTCATAAGCTATTCTACTATAAGCAGTAGAATGCATATTTTGTCTTTTTTTTTAATTTCTAGATTCAAATCTTATTAGTTCTTCAATTTTTTGTAATTAAAGTTTTTTTCTTTTATTAATTAAATTTTTAAAAAGTTGTTTACGAATTAATTTTTTTGATTTTTCTAGATATTTATTTTTAATTTTCCTCAAGTCTTAAAATAAAATTTTTTTTCTAACTTTTAATTTAGTAAATTTTGAAATTTTTTCAGGCTTTCATTTTTCAATTATTTTTATTGCAAAAATTTTTAATTTAAAAATTGCCTTTTTATTTTTTATAAAAGTTTTAGTTTTAATGTTAAGTTTTTTATTTTGTGTGCAAAAAGTTTTTTAAACACAATAAAAATACAAATAAAATGAAAACCTAATCTATATCATCTTTTGTATCAATTGCAACGCCACTGTGACCCATAAATGCGAAAAACTTGGACGCATTTATGCGTACTGTGGTTTTTTCACCGCAACTACGAGTAACTACGTCGCAATTTTCCGCAATTATGGTCACAGTGCGATCGCAGTTACGCCGTAACTGCACCACAGGTTCATCGTAATGAAACACACGGGAAGTAATGAGTTGATTTTCAATCCAGATAAAATTTGTTACTGTTGAATGTTGAGTCGTAGAAGAGAAAAATGCATAGATGAATACAAGTGGAAGTTCATTTTCTTTTTGGCTTGTAACCACAGTATTGATATTATCATGCATAGGTAAACTGGAAATGAATATGTTCGGGAGGAAATAATACTTGGGATCGATAAAATCAAAAAACCTTTCATGTGTTGAAACTACTCGTTATCGTCAAGTGGATAACCTGAAACGTTCAACTACAACAAATATTTAATACTTCTGAAGAAGTTTGATATTTTGAAAACTACATATTTTTCTTCAATGAGCCACCGTTTTTTCCGCGTTACGTTTCATTAAATAACTATTTTGTTTTAGTGAAAACAGATGCATGCACGTACGTGTCTCGTGAGTTTATGATGTCATGCAGAAGTGAATCAATTTGTGCCTACAATTACTTGGTTTTTTACCTTTCGATCATGATATTACTCAACTATTCGTTAGACCGTAACCAGTATACTTCCTTACGGTAAAAGCTCACATACTCCATAATCGAACAGACCAATATAAGAAGCAACTTTCGAGTTGCAGCGCATACTCAACAATATTTCTAAACTATGACATCGTCCGTATTTCGTACTATTAAACCAAAAGATATTTGGCTCGGTGATCACTTGTATGTTTCACAATCGAAGTATCGTCAACATCATGGTATTGTCTTGTTTGTTAATTCGTGCGAACCTGAACAATCAATAATCTTAGAATTCAATACAAATCCAATTGATGATGGAAATTCAAAGGCAAATATACAAAAGGTAACACTAAAACAATTTCAAGGATCATATGCATTAAAAAAAATCTATATACGGTTCAAAATTGACTAGTTTAAGACGAAATGGAACATCCTATAAAACGAAAGCACTTGCGCCGGAAATGACTGTCGATAATGCTCAACAACTAATCAAACAACTTGAGTTTGAAGGTTCGCTTGTTTTTTCAGATGATTCAACAATATCAAGTGATTACAATCAAAATTTAAAAAATTGTGAATCTCTAGCATTTTGGTGTAAAACTAGTTTACTGTACGATGGAGATAGAAAACAAATCTATCAAGCAATTGGCAAACCATTGACTATTGTACTGAAAGAGGTTGGCAAATACTTGATTAAAATTGATATATTACCCTATCTGAAAGAAAATACTTTGCCTGAAATGATCGACAAATCCTTGAATACTTCGAAAGATATATTCTATTCAACGCTTGTTACAAGTGGTCTTGCCAGTGCACTTGCATCTGTAATTCTCGAATTCGTCAAAGTTCTATTTGCCTATAATCAATTAAGGAATGAAACCATAACATTCGAGGAATTTCGAGACAAAATTATAAGCAATATAATAACAGCTCTAACTGTCGGTACGTTTTCAATAGCTATCCATATGATTCTAATGCAAGTCACACTTGGTACTGCAACTTTTCTACCACATATGAGTATTGCAATAGGGAAGATCATCGGTGTACAAGTCGGTCAAATTCTTGGTCGTCAGATTGTGAAAAGAATCGACCATAGTCAAAGTGAAAATCAAGATGTTAAAAAAATCGATTCAAAAGCAGATGAACCTATTGTAACAGATATAGAGATTGTCGCCTGTGCTGATATATATCACTAGTCGACGATCTTGACTTCGATCTATCCAGATTCTTGTTTTTCTTGAATACCAGACAAGATTCTTTGTAATCATAATATTCAGGCAAGATTCTTCGGTACAGGAAAGAAACAAGATTCTTGCCTGTTATTCAAGAAAAACACAATCTTGTTTGATTCCTCAGATAAATAAGAATCAGGCAAGAATGGTAAGATATTCAAGATTTTTTGAAATTCAGACAAGAATCTTGTTTCTTTCCTCTCGCAAAGAATTTTACCTGAAGTTCAAGATGAGATGAATCTAGTCTGATTCATCAGAAAAATCTGAATCTGAAATGAATTACAAGATATTTCAAATTTCTTGAAATTCAGACAAGAATCTTTTTTCTTTTCCTTTCAACGATTCTTATTATATTTTAAAGAAAAATATCACGTGATGTTTAGTGTATATATACTTATAAATATACAAAAGTTTGAACATTATATCTTTTTTTCTAGATGACGCGGACGAACTATAACAGATATATTTTTTAAATAACGGGTGACCCAAAATAAATGGCATAGTTAGTATTTTCGATTTATCTCTGTCAAATCTCGTTGTTTAAGCCTGAATTGTTTTTGAAAGATTCGTCTTGAAATTCTCTACAAAACTATATATAGTTTATTAACGGAGATAACAACCATTAGTTTTGGAGAGACGATACAATCGAGAGGTCCAAGATGAGCAACTTTCAAACACAACGTCCATTCGAATTTTTTTTCACAGACTTCTTTAGTTGATCGATCAAAGTCTTCTTAGATGTCATCTTGTCCCATTCGATTGCCTTAACAAATTCGTCCCATGTTGAATAATCCAATGGGTTTAAATCAGGACTATTGGGAGGCCAATGATCTTTGTCGATGAATGACAGAAAATTCTCCGAAAACACATGCTGGAGAGAACATTCGATCGTTTCGTTCCGCACATCAGCTGTTGATTCAAAGCACGTCTATTTTTTGTTTTTAATATCATGAAGAGCAGAGATATTCAACAAATTGTTTTCTCAAAATACGCAAAGGGTGAAGGTCCAGCAAAAATCTTTCGGGATCTGAATGGTGCTGTAGGCTTTCACACAGTCAACCGATGGTGCAAGACCATTCGAGACACCTGCTCTATTGAACTCTCAAGTCCACCTGGGCGTCCGCGTATCGTTCGAACACCAGAGACCATTCAGAAGGTAAAACACCGATTGCAGGAGAAAATATTAATATCAACTCGAAAACTAGCGAAAGAGTTTACTATTTCGAGGACAAGTGTGCAACGGATATTAAAGAATGATTTGGGTCTTCAGCCCTACAAGAAGATCAAAGAACCATTGCTCACCGAAGAGCACAAAGACAAACGTAAACAGTTTGCTAATTGGATCCGAACAAATTTTTGAAACGAAGAGACAATGAAAATTCTCTTTTCTGATGAGAAAATGTTCGACATTGACGGTGTTTATAACAGTCAGAATGATAGAGTG
>OENM01000239.1:43378-113268 GCA_900239745.1 Rotaria magnacalcarata
GTGGCGTTCAAATACGGCAACCAAGTCTTTGGAAACCAATGGACCTTTCAACAAGATAGTGCAAGACCTCATATCCATCAGCTAACCAAAGAGTGGTGTCGGGACAATTTTCCATCATTCATCGACAAAGATCATTGACCTCCCAATAGTCCCGATTTAAACCCATTGGATTATTCAACATGGGACGAATTTGCTAAGGCAATCGAATGGGACAAGATGACATCAAAGAAGACTTTGATCGATCAACTAAAGAAGTCTGTGAAAAAAAATTCGAATGGACGTTGTGTTTGAAAGTTGCTCATCTTGGACCTCTCGATTGTATCGTCTCTCCAAAACTAATGGTTGTTATCTCCGTTAATAAACTATATATAGTTTTGTAGAGAATTTCAAGACGAATCTTTCAAAAACAATTCAGGCTTAAACAACGAGATTTGACAGAGATAAATCGAAAATACTAACTATGCCATTTATTCTGGGTCACCCGTTAGTCTGTTGTGTTCAAGTGTTTTTCGTTTCTTCTTTTTTCTTTTTATTAATTTTTTTGTATGCGTTATGAGCTTATTGTACATTTCCTTGCACATGTAATGTACTTTTCTTGTATTCTTTTTATTTGAAATTAAAATATAATAGGACCGAATGGAGGCAACCGTATGGATGCCTAAATGAAATTCATTTGTATAGCAAGAATTTTTTCAAAAATGGCAAGAATTGCAAGAACACAAGAATCTTGCCAGAAAGACAAGATCTGTTTTTTCAGGCAAGAATCTTGTACAGAAGGAATGACAAAAGAATCTTGTCTGATGTTCAAGAAAAACAAGAATCTGGATAGATCGAAGTCAAGATCGTCGACTAGTGATGATGAATGGGAGGATTACATCTACAATGCGCTAGCAAACGAATATGGTGGAGTATAATGTATATGAAGTAAACGATAACAGTGAGATACTGTTGCGCCTATAAATATCTTAATGAAAAGACAACTTCGTTTGGCGAGTTTTAAAGTTTACTTTTCTGTAATCGATTTAATCGGATTTCAATAACTAATAGAATCATTAATTTATACGTGTTTCGATAAAAATGAATAGAAGAATACAAAAGTATTCTTACCACTGCGTTCAATGCTATTGATTTATTAAATATTCAAACATTCTTCTATGCTACAAATAAATTCTTGATAAAACATCTACGGCAAATGAAGATCAGCGTGTGGGCGTTGTGAAATATAAACAAACTGTATCTCTCCAAGTGTAATTTCCTGGAAGAGTGGAGAACTCAATGGAATGCAAGGTTAAAGTATTACACTACTGTAAAATCGCAGTATAGAATTCAGAACGAGAGAATAGTCTAATCTTCACTATGTTATGTATCATCTTGAACCCAAGTTAACTGACCATTTGATAGATGAACAAGCAATTGACCAGAAGTCGAACTTAACTGAGTGTTCTTACATTGTTTTAAAATGGGAATCACTATGAAAACTGTAGCCATTTGTTACTCTGACTCTGATGTCTCCTATCAAATTCAACAATACTTCAGATATCTGCATCTCAACGATTTTCATTATAGAAAAGTTAAAACTGACTTCAAATTATTCGACGTAGCTATAATATCTTAGTTTTTTATTACTGAAAAGAAAAGAAAAGAAAAGCAAGCAACGAGACGTATAATACATTAATAAAGACATATAAAAATACCAAAAAAAAAGAAAAGAGTTGGTCACGAGACTAAAAAAAAAGATGAAAATATCGCTGTTGCCCTGTCTATTTGCACCGTTTATTATTCAATCAATGTGTTATATTCATATGTGTAATAATAATACACGCAGCATCACTACGACCTATTTGATTAAGTACATTGATCATATGAACAAGTGATTCTTGTCGAGCATCCCATAATGTTAACAAATGTTCAGTTGGACTAGCTTTCGTAGCAAAATATTGCAGATAACTAAATAAAAATATCATTGAAAACATTATATATCCCTTCACTTTAAATATCCTTACTTGATACCAATTAAATTACTTGCGAACATTCGCCAATCATTTCCTAGTGAAGTAGGTGGATCAAGTATTTGGCATAGTTTTTGTCGAATTATTTTTGGTAATCTTAAACGAATAACGAGCATTGGAGTGAGATAAAAAGAATTTTAAGATTACCTGTTTATTTTGTCAGATGATTTCGAAGTTTGTCGATGCCGTAGTGATATTGTATTCCATTCAGAACTGTGCTGTAACTAGAAAAAAAATCTTTTTTCGATAATAATTCTTATTAATAGTAGTGTTCGTCAGTAGGCGACTACACCTATTTGACAGTGCTCAGTAAGTCATCAAAATTTCGCACTTAGTTTCTCGGGAGAAGCTATTCAATGGATTATCTCTAAGGCATACGGCGGCATTATGAAAAATATAATATAATAAACGATTAATAAATGCCAAGTTCATTCTGTTAAATCCCAAAACTTACATGAAGCGTATTGATAAATAGTCGCGTATGTAGTGCACTTTCAAGCATAATCGGTTGATAAGCATCAATATGGATCGCAAATTGGTCCATAAAATGTTTTATTCTATCATCGCTATTCATTTGTAAATCTGGTATAACAAAAATAAAGCATGATCGATCAATACGATTAGTCCAAAACGATATCGATGAAACTTCTTTATAGCCAATATTAATTCTCGATATGGTCGACAGTTCTAAATCAACATTAATGCATACTTGATCTTGATAATCGTGTAAAATAAATTCTTTGGGTTGATCACATAGGACATTTTTCATCGCTAATTCTTCGTTCAAGCAGCGTTCGAAAGCATCTAATGTTTTATCAAAAAACCGAACACGTAATGTTAGTTGATTATAAAAACAC
Organism: Rotaria magnacalcarata; assembly: GCA_900239745.1. Taxonomy (NCBI): domain Eukaryota; kingdom Metazoa; phylum Rotifera; class Eurotatoria; order Philodinida; family Philodinidae; genus Rotaria; species Rotaria magnacalcarata. Next base: position 46,245 of record OENM01000239.1, read on the forward strand.
GCCATTTGAAGGTATTTCGATGCATGACGATCTTTAATTGGTTCACCAATTAATACATAGGCACCCATAGTTTCAAACTAAAAATCAAAAAGTTAATACTCAATCAAAACGAATATTTCTCTTACTAAAATGGATGCTTTTTGTTCATTGTTAAATTGTAGATAAACGGGGGTTGAAATATTTTCTTGTCCATAGGTTAATATTGATTTCCAATGGATAATATCATCAGAAAAGATTAAATTAAATTTCCACGATGAATCTAATACAGCTGTATGTTCAAACGAAAGTACAGCCGGTTTAACTAACGTTATATCTGATGGACCGATGAGTATGACAGATGATAAACGTGTTTGATTATTATTCAATATCGGCATGTGATTTTCGATGGTAAGCAAAGCAATAAAAATTAAATGATCTTCATCAAGTAGAACTGCATCTTCCGGTATGGTTAATGATATGCCGGTATGAGGTATTTCAAGATGACAACCTGAATTATTAATTATCGATACGGCAAAATAACGTAGATCGATATTTTCCGGTAGTGATTGAAGAATTTTTTCATAGATGAGATTTAAATTCGGTGATTTTAATGGTGAATCATTTAGAAAAATTAATTTTTCTTTTTCCACTCCAAAATCAATATTTGTTAATGATATAGAATTATTCTGTGATGCACAAGACCGTGTCGATGTTGTATCTTGTTGTATTGAATAATAAAATGGATATTCATTTTTTTCTATATGACAATTACTACATGTTGTGTTTGTTGGGATACTATTCGATATACCTATTAAACAAAAAATATCACAAAGTTTTTCTCACAGTTAATAAGATAAGAGAAATCAGAATAGCCGTTGATTGACTGCTAATGACTTTTAGCAAATTAATTCCAGTCAACTGACAACAGCCTATTGTTACCCTCAGGTAATATTGTGTCAGTTAAATAATTAAACGGACGTGCGTGATCTGAGAAATAACTTGCATATGTTCATTTTCGTTTTCTTCTCATTATATATTCTATAGAAAATTGTTCACTTATTGAACAAATTAATACACATGGTCTATGTGATAAGCATTCCTCGTTTTCCTTTCAATTCGTTAATCATTCAAGTGTCCGGCTGCTGCTGAACAACACATACTACAATTATCGCCGTGGTATTCTCTTGTGTTCGCACACACAGATTGCTATCTGTCAATTTAATTTCGATTTTATTCTTTTATTCGTCAGAAAGCATAGCAAGGAATTATTTCCTCTTTAAACTTCAGCTGTTGCCTTGCTAACGATAGGGAGAAAAACACTAGAATGTCACCCTGTTCAGTCTAGCCTCATATGAATGAAGTGAGAGAAAAAAAAAGAAGGCAAATGTCTGATATGAAGGTTATATAACCATTATTCTTCGCTTACCTTTTTTTCTTATTGTACGTCGTCGTCGACGACAACAAATAATAGCAAATAAAAAGGCTAATAACAGAAATATGAGACCACCGAAACCAGCCGATGAATACATGATCATATTGAAAGCAGATGTAGATATTGGCGGCGTGCTCGTATTCTTCATACCTAGGAGAAAAGAAGACGCATAACAAATTACTTGATAATACCACGAAATAAATCTTTACTCGAACACATATTTTTATCGCAAGGACGAGTTTCCATTAAATAATCTCGGCATGGCTCTTCTAGACATTGTCGTGTACGTACAGATGTACAATCGATTGATCGACATGCAGACCAGTGTGTCCAATTCGAATAAATACCTTGAAATTGCAACAACGCGAAAAAGAATATGTATACATAATCATTTTATGTCCTATGATTACCATTCGATAATGATGATTGAGTTTTATTCGGACACGATACAAGACAATCTTGTTCTTGTATTTGTTTATCATTACATACGGATTGTCTAAAACAACTTCGCATACGTTGTTGCGTACCTATTTGACATGGAACACCAATACAATTTGACCATGATGACCATTCAGAAAAATCATCATCTGAAAAACAACATTTAGCTATGCAATCGTTTACACAAACAATTCGAACCTGTCGGTTGAGATGAAAGACTTTTTTGACATGGTACAGAACATTCTCTTTCTTGTACTTGATCGCCGTCGCAACTCGGTTTATTCGTAATTGTTGGCGGATTAAGACACATACGTAAACGTCGTTGACGACCAATACTACATGGTATACCTTTACATTCAGAAAATGCTTGCCATTCCGACCAACCACGATCATCTACATTTGAAGAGAAAAAAGTTCGAAATTTCTTTCAGAAATGTTTCACTACCATGAACAATTAGTTCAGCTGGTTCACTTGAATACGATCCGGCAATATTCGATGCCACACACGTATAATTTCCTGCATCACTTTTTTTTATTTGTGCAATCAGTAGAGAATTTTCATTCGAAAGTATTAAACGACCATTACGATTTATTTCCACTGGTTGATTATCCTTTAACCATGTTACCTAAAGAAAGAGAAAAAATGCCGACCCAATATAATCATTCGCATGTTTGTTTGCATTTAAAGTAAAAAAAAAAGTCCATTTCCGTTCTTTCTCTGTTGATTCTAATTATCCCTTTCATTCGCGAAGGTGCGAAAATGGCAAAGAACAATTATCTTATGTCCTAAATAGCAAGCGACACGAGAGAATTTCTAAAATTGACAAGCATACCACCTCTACAAGGTGTCGAATATCGGTTGAATAATCGATCAAGTGTGTAGAAGAAAAGACAGGAATTGATGTATACAAATAAGACTCATTTTTTTCTCCTTGTGTCCTATTAACCTCCATATGTCCGTTCGAAGAACGATAATGATCTATTTATTTGTGGGTATAATATCGATGGGCTAGAAAAAAAGCTTTTTTTTTAATGTTATATAATATGTCTTACTTTTGGATATGGATTTCCACCTGGCGGACGACAACGCAATTCGGCTGATTTATTAATTATACTATCGGTTTTTAATGGTTCCCATTCGAATATTTTATCTAAATCTAAAATAATCAAATATTTATATTGATATGTCAACGAAAGAACATATGCTCAATGAGCGGTAGTTTCTTTTTATAAATTGATGATTTGACATCTGAGAGAATGACTAAAGTCAAACATAAATGGGTTTTCCTACTCTATTATTCTCTTTGTCATAGATGTATGTTTAAGTATTATTATTCTTTCGTTTGAGTGTCAATCTACATTATCAAAAAATATTCTCTTTGTCGTTTTTCTTTGCCGTCAAGGATAGCATACTAATCATTATATAGTCGAGTTCTTTTAATGAGTATGTATACATGGTATGTAACCTTCATCAATAAATTAGAACACTCAAAGTTTTCCTTTTCTCCCCCTCTCTCTCTCACTTTGATCCGATTAATGGATAAACTTTCTTTAATAACTGTTACTTGAAAAAACAAAATAATGTCAACTCATTCATGTAAACTATGTATTTTACAACCTTGAATGGCTCTCGTTTTATCATACGAATTGTAAACGCCGGCATCGATCTAATCTTTGTTCTATTGATCGAGAGTAAACTGCTAATCTTCCCTCTTATCACATATCATTGTGATATGAAAACATATACGTACAAGCTAATTCAATCGTTGCTGTTCGAGATTTAAGCGTTCCACCTGTTGCTGACCATGCTTGACAAAAACATTTATAAATATTCGCTTCAATTTGATCGGCTTTTAATTGAATTGCCGTTACAATAACGGTGTTGCCTTTCTCCTAAAGAAAATTCATGTGTAGAGGAAAAAATCCACACCAACTTACATTTGTCTCGCTAGATTTGACATGTTCCGATTCCGGTACCCATTTATTATCACAATTGAAAAATATTTGTCTTGTTCGAATCGCCTTACATTCGAGTTTAACAGTAAGATTTTCGAATATAAACGACGATTTGGGTTCAAGTAAAAATTGTGGTTGTTCTACAAATGGTTGCATTTCATCTAAAAACAACTCCTAAAGACAGACACTGCCGTTTTATGCGCATATAAATGTATACGAACATATAGCTACTCGTATATGTTCTCTTGTGCTCGCAGAAGAGAGAAAGAGGAAAGAAAAGAAAAATGAGCACCACCACCATGATGTTTCTCCTTCTCTCTTTCTCTGTGCATTTTCTTTGATGATACATCGCAAAGGGGGAATATGTAATATTTAATTTTCAAGTAGTTCTTAATAATAAAAAAATGTATTTACCTGTTCAATTCTTTTTCGATCGTATTACATGTAGATCGATGTTCGCGATCAATCATTGTCAAATGTATCTCTCTACGTGTCTGCTATTCTTTCTAATGAACAAAAGCAATAGTGAATAATTAACTCGAAGTTAAAGATATTAACCAGAGATGCCATGCCAATCTTTTGTTTACATGTTTATACTTGACTTTTCTCTTCTCGATTTACCGACAATTTTATCATAGATCTATATCGATGAAGAAGGAACAAAAATAAGTTTTCTTTTTATCCTTTCAAGATAATGATAATATTTTAATTATGAAGGGAAAGTTTACAGAAATAATCATCATTCGTCAACAATTTCAGTGAGTTATATAGTTAAGATCTATTATTAACAAAAGATGCCCTATAAACAATAACACTATTAGATAGTCAAGCGTGAGACTGCTCGAAGAGGGAAAAAATGGCATATATTGCTTCTTTTAAGCAAGGACGTTTTGGATCATCACACACACCCTTTTTCTTCCTATTCTATTTGCTCTAAAGATTCACTCCTTCTCGTTCAATTCATGTGCATCAATGATCGTCAATCATTATCGTACACGCAACATCATAATCAACATATACACAAGGACATACGAACAATTAATAAGCAGATAGAAACATGAACTTGCTTATTAGAATAATGGGCCTTGCCAATAAATGAACTATCAGACGTAGTTACATCATGTTTTTTTTTCTCTTCTTCTTCGGTAGATGTTTTTCGTTTTGATCTGCTAATGCACACAAATTATAGCTACCATGTATACAATCTAACTGTTGTTTGACAACATGTTATTATAAACACGCACACACACATATAAAACTAGGCACGACTCTTCTTTTGCTTACCTACAAGATGTGATTATGTTTTTCAGAATGCAAATCATACACATTTATAGAAGTGTTAATCTGCTAGCCTTCGTCTCTCACCTGCTTCCCACAACGCATATGAAATTTCTTTCTTTTTTCCTGTCTACGTGCTTCTTTGTCATTAGATTTGTTGGACACGCGTGTCTATCAAATAGAAGATTTGAACATGCAAAAACGATGCCAACTCAATTTTTATCCGCAAAGATGTGCTCATCTGACACGATCATCTCTTATGTACTATTTAACTAAATATAGGCACTTCGATTACGTTTCTATACATATACAATGTGGTACCAATAATGATGAGACGAAGAAGAAAAAGAAAGAAGAGACTATGCATTCATACAAAATAGATTAGTACAGACAGACAAATTGACGTAACAGAGAACAGTCAAGTGACATGTCTCTTCTTCTGAGCAAAACACAGCTGTGACTATTTTCTTTTTTTTCGGCCAACCATTCGAAATGTAATACTTATTCTACATCAAACAGTGAAATGATCTATTTTCATGCTTATATAAAAAAAAATGATATATGTGAATTGTACTCTGTTCTTCCTTTTTTTTACGTAATAATCATCATCATAGAAACAACAAGTGATAGAAAAAAAGGATATTAAATATTAAAGAAAAAATGATCAGTAGGTGGTCTTTTCTACTGTTCATTTATCTCTTTCATCAACACAGTTGCATCATTCACCTGTTTTATATTCGACAAGATATCATACAATGATATGAGAACTTGTTCAGCTGTTGAGTATATGTATTGTGAAATAAGATTATATGCTTTACTACTTGACTTAGCTGGAGAGACAAAACATACGATGTCGTTAATGTTATGCATGTTTGAGGGAAGCAACTGAGATTATTGTCTAATTGAGTGAAGAAGAAAAAAGTCCGAACAACAGCCGCTTGCTCAGTATGATGTAATTAACTAGAGATGATCCATCGTTTTAAAACATCTAGTAAGGCTATTTTCAAACTAACACAAAAGAAAGACATAGACACGGCAATCTAATCGTTGAGATATATTTATGTTACTTCCATTGAGACGTAACTTATAGCTAAATAAATTCGCGGAAGGAAAAGACAACAATGAATTAATGTTAGAGGATGTCGAGACGAGTTGATGCACAACAACAAATCATCATCATCATCATCATGGTCGTCATTAGTTGCATTTAACCCAATGTCTTGATGCAAAAAATATAAGTAGCTTAGATATGAACGTGATTCGGAATTGTTATTACTACCGATAAGAACGCTGAATAAATGTACGTTCTAAGTAATGTTTATGCAAGAAAATATTCGTCGAGACATCAAGTTAAGAGATTAGTTTAATATGTGGCAATATGATATGATAGCAAAAGCAAAAACTCGTACATGTGAACAAAGAAAAAAAAAGTCACCATACCGTTTGAGTGTAATTGACATTACTGAGTATGTTGTTTTTTGATTTATCTATCGATCTTAAACTTATACGTACTTATTCATCACACGTCTCTTTCACTTTTTGCTTTAGGCTTGATGCATCAGCTATATTTATTTGCTATGAACAGATGAGAAGACTCGTTGCTCTGTACATATGCATAAACAATTATCAGATAAAGAAAAGCTAATCGATGAATTACAATGGTCATTTTCTTTCTCTCTCTTTTTTTTATGTCTAAGAAAATTTTAACCTTCCGGTTGTGTCATCTCAACGTTGACCTCATCGAAATTGATTCTTGAGGTGCATAAATTTAATATATATATATATATAAGACGAAGAAAAAAAACTAAATGAATGATGTAATCCGAGAGCAATGGAAAATCCTCCTTCTAATTACATCATACTGCGTGCGCCTTGTACTAGTGTACAGGGACACTATTGAAAAGGTCAGTCTACTATTAGATATAATGATACTAATGGCAAACTGTTAGCTGCTAACTATTCTAAGAGCTACTCTATATTATCATTTGATTCATTCGCAATCGATTAAAAACGACAGCAATAGTTTCGCATATACGTAGTTAATTGTTCAATGAACAATTGATTTTAATTTCCCTCAGCGGCTATTCACATGCATGTATATAGAAGATGTGAGATATTGGTCGATAGGAAATTTGACGCTTAAGAAACAGGTGCAAAAATAATCATCGAAAAAAGAAAGATAAGAACTGTCTTACAAGGCCATGAATAAATGCATAAAATATTCTTGGAATAAACTAAGAATAATAACAATGAGATAATATTTCTTTCTTCTTCATGATTATAAAATTTGCATCGCATCAAAACAAAAGGAAATCAACTCGTACTATTCGTCTATTGATCAAACTAAATAGAATGTCGCCAAAGCGGAAGACATACTCTAATTACTATGCAGTCGCATCATTATAGAATTGTTAAACAAAAGAAAGTTTGAGACTGAGAACGGATGTATGCAACAGAATTAAATTATTTCATCGGTCAATTGCGTCTTTGCTTCAATTTTTCAAACATAGAGATGAACAATGGTAGATATTATCTCATTCTGGAGTAAAGAAAATTCTATCACCTACGCGAGGATAGTAAAAGAAAAATGGTTTATTGTTCTTATCATATTCAAGCTACCTGATAAAAAAAAGTCAATAGAAAAGGGTGTGTTTAAAAGGACATCGAATCGAATGAAATTGCGTTTTTTTATTTCGTCAAGTACAATTCACGAAAAAAAAAGAATACACAGGTAAAAGATCGCTTGAAGAAATAAGTTCAAGGTTAAAATAATAGGTTTATGTCGAAGTACTTTCCGTGACCTATATCCAATTTTTAAGTATTGACTCTATGGAAGAAGACACTAATCACTACAGACTAATTTTCAGCACGGAAGCATTACTGTAATTGAGGATTAATTTTTTTCGTAACAAAAACTTGTCTTTTAACATTCGTCTCATTTGAGCCCGGAACAGTTGAAAATATATATTTTGCCTTATTGTAAATAAATTTCGATTGATTCCCGAGGTCGAAAAACTTAAATCTACAATTTTCAAAGACTTGCTAAAAATCAAGAATAAATGTTTCGACAATCGTATATTTTTTTTTCTATCGCAATCAACGATCATTATCTTGAAAATAAAAATCGTCTGGCAAATTGCGTTTATCGGTATCCTGTTTACAACCGGACCATATTGACTCTGTTTTTCTATCCGCTATGCAGTATATAAATATATATATATTTTTTTTTCTTTCAAGGCCATTATCTTAAAATCGAAAAATGGTAAAATATTTTTCGAAGGTATCGTTTGTGTTTTTAATTGGTTTGTTTTAGTCGATCGGCAAAAGCATTCAAGCATTTGATCATGCGACTTTATGGGTTAGCAATGCATTACAAGTAATAAAACAAAAGCTTACATTCATCGAGATTAAAGTTCGGCTAAGAAAAACACGGGCGTTTTTTGTTCGTAGGCTTCTGCTTGGTTTTGCCTTCGCTTTGGTTTTGAACCATTTGCATATCGTGGTCTTGAAACTGGTTCACGCGATGTTGTGTCGCATGTGATTAAACAAAATAAAATATTCTTTGTTTTTCAATCACCATTGTTACCTGACAATCAGGAATTTGGTCAACATATTACACGACATGGTGATGGAGTTAAAGATATTGCGTTTACTGTCGATAATATTGAAGAGGTTGTTGAACAAGCTCGAGCTAAAGGCGGGAAAATTGTTAAAGACGTTTGGACAGAAACCGATGAACATGGTTCAGTTAAAATGGCTTGTATTCAAACAGTAAAATAATACATACGCTATCTATTGACATGTAAAGTATGAGTTTGTTTTATACATAGTATGGTGATACAACGCATACATTAGTTGATAGAACTGCTTATTCTGGTTTATTCTTACCTGGTTTTCAAGAACATCCAATGAAAAATAAAGATCCTTTGTTAGAAAAATTGTAAGCGTTAAGCAAATATTTTCATTTTTCATATTTGATAGTTTATTTGTAGACCTGATGTTAAACTTGATTTTATTGATCATATTGTCGGCAATATGCCTGATAATGAAATGGAGAATACAACAAAATGGTAATGATGTTATGCATAAAGGACATTCGGACCCAGTTCAATTATTGTCAACGACAATGACTTGACTTGTTCGTATAGATAAAACCAAGTCAAATCTAAAAATGGGTCCATACATACAAACGCTTTTTCAGTTCAATTTCGGTTTGGAATTTGAAATGAAGATCAGCAAATATTTCTATCAATAGAATTCCTATTGAATAAAATCGATGGCTGATAGAAAATCTTTTGTCTCAGTTTTTATTGGTCACCTCATTTCCAAAAAGTCTGTTTACCGGAAGTACGTTGATTTCTTTGTTTCTATAATATTTCAATTAATAAATAATATCGCAAGCGACAGTTAATCTGCGTTATGGATTAGGGAAACAACTTTTTTTCCATCATTTACTATCAACAAAAGAAAATTTTGGTGAAAATCTGACTTGACTTTGGTCAGAAGGTCGCCGACTTACCCATCTCTGAGCGGGACGTAAATTATTTAGGACTTAGGAAAGACTTTAAAACTCTATCATTGTCTTGATAGGATTCTATCCCGATCAATAAATCTGCCGTTTAAGGAAACCATTAGGGTTCATTGATGTTTCGACTCCGACATTCGTGTACTTCCAAAGCGAGCGTGAACGAACGAAATTTTGACAAATTTAAGCTGAGATACTTAACCGCGAAACGAATCGTACGTTCTTTATAAATATTCTCGAAATGCTAAATTTTAACTGAAATTTTAATCGCCTTTAGAACCATCAGGTACGAAAATACGCTTCACTTTCATCGTTTTTGGTCTGTTGATGATAGTGTGATGCATACACAATATTCATCACTTCGTTCGATTGTTGTATCGAACGAACAAGAAACTATTAAAATGCCAATTAACGAGCCAGCATCCGGCTCGAGAAAATCACAAATTCAAGTAACTGAAGAAAAAGATGAAATCGTCTTTCATTTGTACTATTTGATTTTCTATTTAGGAATTCGTTGATTATTATGGTTCAGCAGGTGTTCAACATATTGCATTGAATACATCGGATATTTTAACAAGTGTAAGTGTTTGATAGGTCACACACTTTAACTCGATAGCATCGTAAAGATAAAGTATCAACGTGGTTAAATAGAAGATTAAAAAATGGTGGAGAAAAGTACTTTTTTTTCCATTCTTCGAATAAAGTTAACACGTAGAGAGCAAACTTTTCGGACAAGTTTTATTCAGAATATCTTGAATAAATAGTCTCATGTATTTTTAGGTGGATATTCTACGCGATCGTGGGACACAATTTTTAGCAGTACCAAAGGCTTATTATGCTGATTTAAATGAACGACTTAAACATTCTAAAATAAAAATTAGTGAAGATTTATCGGTGGTACGTCATGAATAGATATTTCGATCTATTCCGAATTGCTTTTTATTTTAATATTCCATAGATTGAAAAATTGAATATTTTGGTTGATTATGATGACAATGGATATCTATTACAAATTTTTACAAAACCCGTTGAAGATCGTCCGACATTATTTTTTGAAATAATTCAACGTCATAATAATAATGTAAGTTCATGAAGCCGACAATAAATTCTTTTCCGTAGAGAAAACAATGATTTTATTTAGGGCTTTGGTATTGGTAATTTCAAAGCATTATTTGAAGCAATCGAACGTGATCAAGAAGCTCGTGGAAATCTTTAAATTCTTTGATTTTTTCTCTTTAAATAAAACTTTTCTTTTCCTGAACAGAATCCTATGTATGATTTTCTTCGTTCGACTACGAAACTTTTGATTGAAAAACAAGTTCGAGATCATTGGATTATGTGACAAGCTGCCAGAAGAAAATTCCTTTGTATACCAAAAAAATAATCCCGGTTCGAACCAAATAACCCCATAAGCCGTAGAAATTCTATTTGTGATCTTTACTAAATGTTTTGTTAGGATCTAATACGATAAACTACATTATAAGAAAAAGGCATGACTGGAAAAATAAAAACTACAAATAGAAACATAGAGAAAAAAAAACATTCGGTACTTATTTTTTTACAAAATATGGATGATATATGATAAATACAACATGCGAGAAAGAAATAAGGAAGAGATTGAGAGTGTAAAGCGAGATATATTAGATACATTTGTTTGTTGATTTTTAAATGCGAGCAAAAACTAAAATAGCGATGAGTATAAAAAGTCCACCAAGTGTCATTTTTGGTGTTGTTGCTGAATTGCATAGATCTCTTTCGCAGCATATATTTGCCATCATAAAATTTTCATTGACCTATGATCAACAAAAAATTAGTTTTATTGTTTATTCTATGGGAAATCTCAATCTTACTTGAGCACTGCATCGATCTCTAACACAACCACGACTAACACCGCCTGAAAATGCGAGCTTATAGCATCGGTTTTCATCGTTTGTGCACGTTCTAACTGTGTCACTCAATTGAGGGCAATTGGTCGTACAAGTATCGTGTGAATAACATTGAAGAGCTGACATGTAAAATGAAATTTCACAATCGAAAAACTAGTAAAAGAATTTACCTTCATTAAAGGTAGCGCAATGAAGAAAAACAATAGCAGCGATAATGATTGATTTCATGTTTGAATTTTTTGCAATTTGCTTTTGGTATCTGAGACAAAAAATGTATTATGAGTGTGTAGTTCTATTTATATTTTTTCCCAACAGAGAGAGAGAGAGATGTGAATGGCAGAATGTATATTTTTTTCTCTCACAGATCCTGCAGTAGAACTTTTATAGCAGTCTTGAGGAGTGACAAAAAGTAGTGAAGGAGAAAATTCGACAAGTGACTGAATAGAAAAAAAAGAGAAAATGACTAAAGTAAATGGATGAGATAGAGAAGAAAGGTTCATCGTATGACAAAAATTGATATAGATAGATTCGATTCTTTCTGCTTGAATGTAATTGAAACTAGGGGCAATCGAGAAAATCATAAGCACCGACGCTTGCAACGCCTAATTAGTTTAGCGAAAGGATGCGCTTCATTAAAAAAATGTTATTCTTTATTTAATACAGATTGATACAAAAAGAAAAGTAAGTATTCGTATTTTCGTTACATTGGTACATTTCACCGCACCAACAAAGAGAAAACAATTAACTAGCATCAAACAAAATATCCACGAAGAACAGTCATTGTACTACTCAACATTAAAATTAATGTTTTTGCTTCCATATTAACCGCCGAATTACATAATATACCAGAACAACATACATTCGCAAAGTGTAAAGCTCCTGTATCGATCTGAACTGAACATCTAGCTTTACCTTCAAGAGAAAAAATCCAAAAATATAATGATGTTCGTGAAAAAGAAATTCTTTCAAAACTTACCACAACCTCTTTTGGTGCCGAGTAGTGTTTTGAGTTTCTAAAAATTATAAAATTATTTTGTTAAAAATTCGTCTTTTCCTTTTTTCATACCCAACAATGATCTTGATCGTCGTCGCATTGAGCTATAGTTTCTATCAACAATGGACAGTTAGTATTGCAAAAATCATGTTGATAACATGTCAAACCTAAAATAATAATTTTGAATTATCCTATTGATAGAAAAAAATTTCTTTTACCTTGACCAAAATCTATACATAAAGCCACAAGAAGGACAATAGCAATAATCATTTTTTGATTCATCATATCGACGTAATAGTGTTGATTTAGAATAACGACAATATATGAGAAATATCCGTTAGGTTTAAACGAATGTACGACAGCGAGAACGATATTATGTAAATGTCAGTATAGACGAATTTAAGTCGCTATTGTTTTTCTGTTCGATTAAAAACAAAAGATTATAGCGTCGTATAGGCAAGGTTTATATTCATTGGATTATAATATGAATTTGTATCCTTAAGAATGAATGATTTATACTATTGTTAATAGTTATCTTTGGACTGAATATATAGATCGGATGAAATAAATGACTAACAGGGTAGATCGAAACGTTAATATCTAAACAAAAGTTACTATAAGCATAAAATGCATTTAATCTTTGCGCGCAATAAATGAAATACTCTTTCATAGATTCATCGATGCTTTTTATATTTGCTATTTGTTTTCGTCTTTCGACATATGTTAAGATGTAAAACGATTCTGAATAATTTAAAATGAATAATATTAGATTTTTTAATTTTTTCACAAAAATTCTCTTCAATCTTTATTGTAAGCACTGGAAACGATAGGAGATCATATGATCTGTTGCAGAAGTATATTCGTAGTTAATTTTTAGTGATCATTTAAAAGTCATGAATATCTGGATTTGAACACTGAACAGTTAGACTAGAGTTACGTCAACTGAGAATGATTCGTGAAGTTCCTTTTTTTTATCGATATTGAATTTTGATTTCTGCAACGAATTAGTTTTGTTCATTGAAGAACTCCGGTCTCTCATGATAGTAATAACGAGCGAATAGTACACGCCGGATTTGACTTCTTCAGTTTGTATTGCTCGTCAAGAACACTCGCAAGTTGTTGAGATATGAGCTAATTAACCGACGATGAAAATCTATTAATAAGATGCATTGTTTTAGATCCAAACAATCAACAATTGTCATTAGGGTCTGCCTTTACAAAAATTCAAGAATGAGCTACCTAAAGTTTCTGACAGCATGGGAACGTTGAATTCACCATATTAGAATTTCTGTTAAGCATATTCAGAACTAATTTAGGTCTCAGAGTCGCTATTTATAGTTTCTTAGACATGTAGTACCCTCTTTAATCCAACGGCGAATTCCTATTGGACTGCCCATTACCGTTTGTTGATTGGTTCGGAAAAACTGAACGATTGATTAAAATGAAAAATTTGTCTTTTTCGAGAAGAGAAATATTAATTAATATCTTTTAGATGCTAAAACGCACAGTTTCATCTGTATTTTATATTACGATTAACAATCGTCGGTTATTTTCGCTGACAAGCATATTAAATCGACAACAAAAAAGAAATTCTAATGGAGAATATTCGCCTCAAGTCAATAATCAGCATCGTCAATTCGCACAATTTCATCAGCGTTCATCTAAGTCTAAAAACCGAATACAACAAAATAAAGATACAAAAGAAAAACATTTAGACATTGAAAAGCCTCAATTTAATAAATATACTTCTACTCGATTCAATTCAATGAAATCAGTCAATGCAAAACCTATAGAAGATGACGATAATGATATATTTTCTGAAGAAAAAGACAATTTAACAATGTTCGGAACAGACAAAAAAGCCTTTTCTCAATCATCAACAAGCCCTGTGCCAAAACCAAGTACAAATGCTATTTCATTAAACAAACAGGCTGAAACGTGAGTAAATCAGATATCCATCAACTTGTGCCATGTCCTTAAATTAAGAACATAGNATTACCATAACTAGCTAATGTTATCTGGTTCATTTGGTTTTTCTAACCGATTATTTTATCAGGTGAAAAAAAGAATATTCTAAGAAGTCGATTGAAAAATTCCCCGATATTTATCCTTTGGCCCTACATATTTAAGCTGTGAATACAGAATTCTTTTGTGATGCTTTACGAGGTAATATTTCCTAACTTTGTCTTTATTTTAGTTTAAATATTCCTCTTGAAGTTCTAATTCAACCTGATTTACGCGATCTATATGCTGATGAAGATATTCATCGGTCTCTTGATCTTTATGTCAGTGAACTTCGTCCAACATTGCGTCCATTTACATTTGATTTAGCTTATTTAATAAATGAATCGCCAACATTGAAGCGTTTTGCTGAAATGGGCGTTGATGTTTATCGTTGGAATCAACCAAATGCGAAAGCAAAGTATATTTTAACACTTAATTTCGAACGTGATTGTGTTCAACATCTTGTTTTTCTGAATGAATTAAATATTAAAAATAAATATCTTGCTCAATTTCTTGGTTATAATCCATGGATATTCAAAGAAACAATAGAAGATTTACGCGTACGTTTAAATTATCTCGAAAGCAAAGGTTTTACTGGAGAAAATATTAGTGATATTCTTATTCGTGCACCATTTTTGTTAAATTTCAGCACGAAAATGATCGATTCAAAGTTAAGTTGGTTCATGAAAAAATTTCAGCTAAAAGAAAATCAGCTAAATGAATTCATTTTACGATCACCGAAACTTCTTACTTTACCATTACAAGATATAAGTGATACGTATTTTAAAATGAATTCATTATTAGACTTTGAACATGGCGAGTTGCAAAAAATGTTTCAGCAATATCCAAAACTATTTATCTATGATTATAAATTAATAGAATTAAATTTCGATTTTCTTTTCAATGAAATGAAAATAACACGACAACGTCTACTAGACTATCCACCTATACTTAAACAAAGTTTTCAACAATTACGCACGCGTTGTTTGTATTTAAAATATTTAAAACGTCATCAATTCGATCCAACAAAGCCTAATTTTGTTTCGTTGAAGGATCTTTGTGTAAAAACAAATGATCTTTTTTGTCAACATGTCACAAAAACGCCTTTAAAACATTATTTGAACTTCATGAAAACATTGTAAATTTTTCGTTTGTTTTTGTTTCAAAAATAAAAACAATTTTGTTAACGATAGTTAAGTTCTATCTATAGTGATCAGGGATCATTCATAATTTCACACAAAACAATAAGAAAAAATGAATCAATATTCTTTTGTCATTGAAAAACTTTTAAGGGTGGTGGAGTGTGGGCAGGATTGTCTCGGCCGGGAGGAGAACACCACTCAAGAATTAAACAATAGCAGTTTCCACCAGCGAAAAAATTAATTTTTTTCCAAATTTGACATTTTGCCTGCAAGATTTTCTTGGAGCAACGTTATTACACCACCCCCTCAAGTTGGAAAGTTCGGGCAAGCCCTGGGCGTGGGTGTTAATGTAGTCACAGGATAAGATATTTTTCTACTGAAATCTATAATCACACCTTTACGTAGACTTTTTTCATATAATGTTCCGCTTATTATTGTAATATTGAATATATATCATTTACTTGGTTTCCTCTCCTGAATCCGCAATGAGTCACCATAAATGTCAGATGACTTAATCACAACACACGTATATAAGTACACACAAGACGCAAACTCTCTTAAATCAGAAAGGTAGACAAACGATTACATCAAATAACGGAACGTGAAACTTGTCAACGCTCATTCGTCAAGACTTCTGATACGGCAGACATGTATAATCCTGAATTGCTCGACTGTGTTATGTGTGAGATGGTCTTGTGCGATAGTGAACTTGCATGTGGGAACATTGCTCTATCGTACGATGTGTTTGTTCTCAGCGGGCCAACGGTAGCAGTACCGATGCCGGATAACACAACTCAAGGTACACAACCAACTTCACCATAAATATTCATGGAAATATCTGAAACTACGAATCCTATTTAATCCATATAAGCAAGATCAGTAATTATCATAGCACTGTACCAGACAAGGACTGAAGACATTGGCCGCGCTATTGATTGATGCATTTTATTTACTTTTCGTGGCTTGTGTGAGAACGCTGAAGAAAATAAAATTCAATTTCATGACGAATCATTTTGTGTTGCACGTGTCTTCAGGTTTTGTTTGGCTGTTTTCTACAAGGACAGAATCTCTCGGATGTGAGAGTACCAGAGAGCGAAAACGAACCGAACGCGAAAAGTCGACTCGATATTAGTAGGGTAGATCTTGAAAATGCATTGGTATTCCTTGAGAACGGGAGCGGTAATATTCTTAGTTGGTTTTATTTCTGAGTATCGCTCGATTCGGTGAGCCTGTTTCGCAAAACATTCTTATGATTTTTGAATATCAACTGAGGAATTATGATTTGACTATTTGGCAACATAAAAAACTGCAAATTGGCTATTGCATTACATAGCTCATACTACCGACTTTTATTTTTTAATTCAAGACAGGGCAGTTAGTTGAAGAATTTCAATAGATTGTAAATTGTCTGTTTCAATCGAACAAATATTCAATGATGATTGATCTAGAGAGAGGAAAAAAGCAAACAAGAATATTTTCTTTTGATATAAAAATGAAATACTTAATGCTTGTCGAAATCGATCATATGTTGATTCATTACGAATAGCATTGGCGACATAAGCAGAAGATTGTTTATTATTTTCTAGAAGAATTTTTAGTACTTTGACTAAATTTTCAATTACCGAGGGATCATAAACAACATCTGATGGTGAAGAAAATAGGATTCATGTGATAGATAGCAATATGCGAACTTACCTGTAGCTAAAATCACATCACAACAATCGCGATTACTTTCATCAGCTGAATATTGATTCCAATCTAATTCTTCGACCTTGACTCGTTCCTAAACTAAATAAATTATAGCAAATCATTTATATTAAACTTCTCTCATTACATTCAGTTCATCATCTTCTGAAAAATTCAATAAAACATTTTGCCTCAATAAATTCAAAATCATTGAAGAATAATCGGTAAATGTATACGAGAGAATTTTATCGGAAGATTTCAATAGAGCTAAACCAAGTAGACCTGATCCAGCACCTAACTCAATAATACGTCTAGAAAAATCAATAAAAATCATTCAATAATAATTTTTTAAATTATTACTTATTTCCGAGACGATCGATTCTTTTCATTAGATAATCACCAAGAGATATCGATGCAGGCCAATTCGAAAGGCCAGTTAGACCATGACTAACCAATGCTGTGCTTTGCCGATGAATCACACATTGATTATTATCCTAATTTTTCACATTAGATTTCCTTTGAATGCTAATGCTTACTTACAAGAATATATATAGTGTGACACCAATCTTGTTCGCAAGATCCTCGACTTGCCAGTTCAACGATCAAGTCATACCATCGACTATTAACTTCAGTACTATCACGTTTTTCAAGCTAAATTTAAAATAAAATCTCTCACATATCATAGACTCTGCTAGTATAAACAATTCTTTTGGTAATTCTATAATTAATCATAGAAGTTTGAGTCAAACAATCTTACCCACGCGATTATTGTTTTAATAGATGTTTCCCGATATTTAACACGAAGAGACCAACAGGCAAATACTGGATTATCGAATGTTTGATTTAGTAAATACTTTTGAAATTCTTCTTCACTACTATCAAATTCTAAATACCATTTCTATTCAAAAACAAAATCATCACTTATGCAATCTAACACGTCATCAACGAACTTCAAGTGTATCAGGGGTTATTTTGATACCTCTTCCATAAAATGCTGCTGGTGTATCATGGATAAACATCTGAAAAATAAGATTCTAAATTTCCGGTCACTATCTTCATCGCACTACTCTTGAATGCTAAAAGAATCCAGCCGAATCATTCGGTCTTGATACTTGCCTAAAATCATGAGCTTTTCTCTTGGCCCAATCATAGTAAAATATTCGCCCATAGTTCTTAGTCTATGTCAATTTGACATTCTTTTATTTTATAACAAAAATTTATAACACGAGTAAAAAGTGGAGATTTCAATTATGCACGTGTTTTTTCTTCCTGTGTACAATGCAAATAAATATATACAAACAGAATGGAGCGGTTATAAAAGTAAACATGGCAATTTTTATATTGAGAAATATAGAAAAAATAAATATTAAAATAAAAAGTTTATTTCTTGTCAAATTGACCTGTTACGACTTGTTTGACATAATTGACAGTTGTCGGATGTCTTAAAATAGCTAGATGTTCGACACCAACCAATTCTAATGAAAGAATATCTTGTTCTTGTTTTCCCTCCCAGTTTTTAAATCCAAGCAAACTTCTTTTATTTACTGTTCCATCACCATCATCAGGTAAAATAGCTGGTTGAATATCTGGAAACGTGCGATTATTATAGAGAAAAACACCCGGTGTGGGCATTTGTAAACTGTAGATTTCATGTAGCTCAACTTCAGGAGGCGTTAATTCTTGCAATAAATCTTTATTATTAAGCCAATATTCATATCCGGTCGGAAATTCGATATCATCGAAAAATTCCTTAAAATCATTGACTGTATAATTACGTTTCGGTGCGACTACAATTGTTTCATCTTCTCCCCAAAAATTCACGCTTGGCATTACGAATGCGGTCGAAGGTGCCGAACGTTGATAAGGACGAATACGAATCGGTGAAACGCCATGTATCTGAAACGAACGCTCATCAAATTTCGAAGAATATGCGGTGCTTTCGCCACACATGCCCAAGGATTTATCGGTTCAAATTTTCCCTCGCAATATTATACGCTCAACAGAATTTAAAAAGAGAGTAGCGTTACGATTTCCTACAGAACATCTTCTTGACTTCTATGGATTTTGAAAAGAATCAAGCTAGTCAGAGTATCTTACATCGATATTATCACCACTAGCCATCAAACGAAGAGCTTTTACAGCACCGCCCCATGGTGTTGCAATATTCACCATTGAACGAATATATTTTTCTTTAAAACTACGATTTTGTTGATGAAGCCAGTATAAAGCAAATGGCCCTAGAATAGTTCGAATTAATATTGAAAATTATCTTCAAAGAATAACTAACCTCCCATACTATGTGTTACTAATACAATTTTTGTTTGATTATTTTGTTCATAAGTATCGAGTACCAATTGAGTAAAATTCGCAAAAAAATCATCTTGTTCATCGAGACCCCGTCGAAAATCGTACCTAATCATAGAATAAACTCACTTTACTAATTCAAATTAAATAAATGCTTACGGAGCTCCACGTAAATTCAATCCTCGTTTATAGCCCAGTGCTGCAAGACTTTTTATAATTGGTGCAAAATAAGTCGAATAAGGAAATCCCGAAGAATCAAAATGTTCAATTGTTGACGTTTCTCCAAAACCTGGTATTTGCGTGTCTATACCTTCTAAATTCGATGTTTTCTTCGTTGTTGGATCGTATGTTAAACGCATATTATCGACAAAACAATCGATAACTTCAGGCAATAAAAGACGAACATCAAGCCATAATTCAAACCAATTTGAATGGCGAGCGCAAAAGAAATGTGGCGTGGGTGTTGTACGATTTAAACGTGCCCATATTTGTGATCCGGCATTACCCGGAATGAATATAGCAGGGTAAAGAACACTATCACCATTGATATTAGTGATAGAAATAAAAATTAAACATAGAAAAAGATGCCGAATATGAAATATATACATGGAAAATCTATAAAAAAAAATCGAACTTTTTTCATCACGTGACATAATTGTAACTTTTTTACAGATAGAGGACGTTTCTATTGAGAATGAGTGCACACCTTCTTTTTCGTTAGCATGTGCTTTTCAGGAAACCAATCAGTAAAAGTTTGAGCAGGATTTTTTTTTAGAGAATAGACGTTTTCCAGCGAATGCAATCTTATCTACTGTCCTCCATTAAGCAGCGACATCTAACCAGAAAATTTCTCTATTCTTATTTCAAGTAATAAATATGAAATTATAAACTTCTTACTATAGAAAATCGATTAATCATCCAAAAAAGTGATAGGTTTTTAAAAATGTGTTTCTTTTCGTTGTTTGTCAAATAACGAGAATGTTTTTTTTTTTTGTTATTATTGATTCTACAAACATCGTAGATAAAAACCCTTTTTTGAATTTCATGCAATGTCTCAACCGTGTTCTGTCGACGAATGCAAACGCTCATCGCGCGCAGTGTGTCATTGTTGTCAACAGAATGTTTGCATACCTCATTTAAATGAACATAATGATGTATTGAATTCTCAATTGAATCCTCTTGCCGATGAGATTAATATACTCGGAGATCGGCTGAAGACTTTTAATATAGAAAAGCATACATGTGATTGTCGGCAAAAACTCGAGCAATGGCGTATCGATTGTCATGATAAAATTGAATTAGTTTTTGCAGAACAATGCCAGGAACTTGATCGATTTGTTGCCGAAAAACTAGAGAAACAAGAGCAAGAAATGGCACGATTGAAATTACGATTAGCTGAACTTATTCGTGAACAAGAAGCAACTCGTCAAGATATTATTAGTTTAACAGCGAATATTCATCATCTTCAAAATGAAATGAACAAAATCGAACAGACCGTTATTCATATGAATATAGATCCATTAGTAATTAATAAAAATTCTATTCGTATAAATGAAAAAAACTCCAATGAATTTTATCTGTCTACACTCTCCCCAGCTTGTAAAACAATTGTTCGCTCCAATGGATCTAACAGAGCAATTACGAGCAGTGATAAATATTTATTATTTCATGACGCACCTAACCTATGTTTAGTTGATNTGATTGAACTGAATGATATTTATTTTGTCGATGAAAAATCCATGTCGATTAATCGTATAGAAACAAATAAAAAAGCAAAATGGGCATCGTGTACATGTTCTGATACATCTATTTTTCTATCGACACGAGTGCATGGCTCATCGATTCTAGAATTCAGTCTATCCGCTACACCGAATTTAATTAGAGAGTGGAAATGTCCAGACTCATGTGCACTAACTGAAGATATCACTAGTGTCAAGTACTACAATGAGAAACTTTTGTTGTTAATTAGAAATTATACGAATAAAACCGTTAGAATGAATTTGAAATCTGCAATAACATTTGATTGTATTTGGTCATTTCAACTTGATATAATATATACTCAAGAAAAAGTAATTCGGTGTTGCTCGCTAATGAATGATGAGTGGCTTATAGCTGATTTTGAGAACCAACGTTTAATACAGATTGCGAAAGATGGACAAAACAAATCAATGTTAGCATACAATGAAATTCCTTGGTTTGCTCATCTGTTCGGTCCGAACATTTTGGCGGTATCGATTAGAAAGTTTGAATTAAATTTTCATTGGATATAGAATGGTTTCCGGAGCGTATTTTTCTCTTAAAATCTTCATAATCATAAATTGAGTAAACGTGCCAGATAGAATCTGTTTGGTAACGTTATCAAAATGCTATATGAATTCGAACAAATAAATCTATTGTAATCGTTGAAAATTGTTTCCTTCGGCTGTCGATTATTGATAATGTATTCAAGCATTATTCATGATATTATAAGATTAATCTTTGCTAAGTATAATGTTCCTCATATGGATGTTATTTGGCCAGAGTAAATTGCCTTAGGAACACGAACAGCTGTTTAGAAATGTTTTCTCTATCGAGGTATTGAGTTATATCTAAAAACAAAATAACGCTTTTCTTGCCAAACTAATGAACGAGATATATCAGATCGGTACTTGAACTTGAAGACAACTGCAGATGTATATTCAACATTACTAGAGTTTCTATTAATTCAGATGTATTATCTGCTAATGTCCAGAACTTATTTTAATCATCTGCGATTTGTTTATCAATAGTAAAATACTAGATTACATGCGTATAAGGACAAATGCCTGGAAAATCTAGTCCTAATCAATGGCTTTTCTAATTATCAAGATCGACCATTGATTCAAAACGAGTAGTATCGTCATTCGAACTTCCTTCTACGACTCAATCAAATTTAGTTAACGATCTATTCCAAAGATAGATGCATTGCTATCTCATTTTCTCTTAAGCTAACGGAATACCATATTTGATATGTAGTCAACAACTGTCGAGAATATCATTCATCTTCTGACATCTTAAAACAAAACTTAAATATTTGTCATATTAGACAGAAAAAAACGATTCTTCTCAAAGCAAAATAGAAAATAGTTTATTGACTTCTAATAACACATTATGCTTTTTCTTCTTTTATTGACAAGTGACAAAACACATCAACTTCAGATCAAACGCCAGCGTCATGTGCTATTACGAAGTGTAAACATCAATGATATAGCTATTCCAGTTGAAGTAGCACATTACAGAATTGATTAACTGACAGAGAAACAAACATTATTGTCTATAAAAACGACTGATTATAGATAATTAAACGATCAATCGATATTATCCCACTTCTAGCTGGAGTTCAACTGGACTACCATCTATATGCATAAGAGAAACGAAATTTCAATTACATTTAACGGTTTCAGTGTGCAAAGTGATAGTTCACACCTTTTTTATCGAAAAAAGCAAACCCGATATTTATATGATCATCCGGTGAAAAGCGAGATCTCATGCACCGAAAGTCCTATCGAACATAATTTTCATCCTTTAAAATCTACTTTCATAAGTCAACAGAATGAGAAGTAGGTTTTCGACTGCGCTGAATATTATATGACTTCTTTTCTGCAAGTAACTAAAACAAATGCCCGTATATATACTTTCATTTCTGCCCAATAGGATTTAATGAGCAATGTTTCACTAAGAGCCTAGGAACAATGAACAAATAATAGGAAAGGTTTATACACGTAGCTACGAGTATTACCTTGAAATATCGACGCCGTAAATCATAGCAGCCTCATTTTACAACATATTTCTAAGCTTCAAAAAAAATTTTGTTTTCTGACAAACATGATTCATTGGATGGTAGGAAATACTTTGTAGTTGATCGTAATGAAAGATACGCGTGCTAAATTCATTGCATGATAAAGAATCCTAAAATCGTTAACGATACATAGATTAAGAGTTTTCCAAGTATAATGTCGTTCTCAGAAAAGAATTAGACGCACATTTCTTGCCATATGTAGCATTACGGAATTAGCTATTTTTCTTCTGTCTCGACTTTATGATTTTATTCAAGATACGGTTGGAAAAGAATTCATCTAAACTATGTTCACTTAATGATGATAACAAAACAATACAAAAACCGTCACACGATGATGTAGATATCCATCTCGCCTATTCAATAAAATAGAAAGCATTCTTTCTCTATGACATCGTTCGATTAAAAAAGAAAAGTCATTACAACACTCACTTTGTTTGATGCGGCTATCCATTGTGAAAATATAACATGCGTTATTAGAAAATAATAGTTCTTTCTTTTCTTCATTCTATATTCTTCTCGAAATGTCAAATGGTCGATTAGATTAACACAATACATTATTAAAATCATGCCGGAAATCAATTAGAAATTTTTTTATTATTGACTCGTGGCTCCGCAGTCTTGACGAAACGAATCAGTGAAGTTCCGCATGGAAGCAATTCTCGGTAATTAATAAAACATTCGGCTCAAGGCTAATCCTCTCAAATGACATACTTATCACATGTTGTATATAAAGTTCACAAATCTTATTAAGACCAATGATCTGTAGGGAAAATATGCCGTTAGAGTTTGTTTCATCACTAACAAAACAATACATAGTCAAATCTTGTCCTTTTAGAGCCATGGATTGCTTCGGTTGATCTATAATATAGACAGATATATAGATAATCTATTTTTCATATGTTTTTTTTTATATGATCAGAGAAATCCGCATAAGCTGTTTAGATCTCTTAAGACATATTTTATACTAAACACGGATTTGGCAAAGAGTTATTAAACCTATACGTATTGCATGTGCACAAATGTTTATTTTTTTTTATTTAAATATATGAAAAAACTTCGCATCATATGATTTCATCATTTGTTATAATACTATGCATATCTTAAGGACTGAAAAAAAAACATTGAATTTTCATATGATGTGTTTCTACGAACAGTGAAGAAGAATAGCGCGCCACACGGTCATTATATACAAAAGACAAAACGAAATATGTTTATGTTGAATTAAATTGCTGAAGACGAGAGAAGTTGAATTTCGTTTACTAATGTTTCATTCTAAAACGAAATCAAACATATTGTTGCTTTTTCGCTCAATGATATACATACGCGTAAACAATATTTTATAAAGTCATCGATATTAATACTTCCCGACTGTTGAAAATCGAGTTTGTCAAATAAAATAGTTAAATGTTTTTGAATGGTTTCATCGGTGACTGGTTGATGAACACATGTATTTGATCCAAGCAGCTCATACAGTGAACGAAGGATAGTTTCGAATGCCTTAGAAAAATAAACTTATTAATATAAACGAATATGATATAGACGTATCATACTTGTTTTGTCAATTTGCCTTCATCATAAACATCATAGAAACGAAAAATCCAATTAAGTTTTTCCTTGATACTACCACGTACCAAAACTGATAACGTTTGGATATAATCCTATGTCAAGGCAAACGAGAAACTAAATTTTACTAAGAAAATATGTCCTTATGATACATAAAACTCAATATGTATCTCTTAGTCTATATTTCTTCTCCGGCCGGATCTCTCATGTTGTTTTCATAACTTTCCTATACAACGACTATTTCAAAAAAATCGTGTTTTTTCTTCTTTGAAATAATTCCGAATTAATTGATAGCATATAAAGCTTCCCTATCCCGACGTAAGATGAAGGCTCGAATAAGCGACAAGAAAGACGAGAGAAAAAAGAAGTGGAAAACTTTCTATGTTGATTCTTCTTCTATTTATGTGAGCAAATTACTTCAAATGTAAAATACATCCGCTTCCGTCGGTCTAAAATACGAAATAAAAAAGTTGTATAATTTTGACAATTGCCATGAGGAAAAAAATGTGAATAAATTGCTTGAAATTCTCGTTGAGTAACAGCGCCATTTGGACATTCCTATGTGTAACAATCAAGATAGATTTTTAACTTGGTAATAGTTCTAAACAAATACCTGTTTAAATCCTTTGTAAAGTAATCGTATTTCTGATTTGCTAAATTTCGTGATTCGGACGATTTCTTCGATACTTTTTGGCACTTTACGTATTTCCGCGGGCACTATCGGCGAGTCATCAACATCCTCTATTGTAAACAAATATCAACAACATCAGCATATATCTAACTTATGTCAACATCATTTTTAACATTCTCGATTTCTTCAATATATATATATAGATATATATAAGCAGTCTCATTATTGTTTTATGATGTCTTACTGCGCGTACATAACGCACAAAAAGCATACAGAAGAAAGGAAAAAACTTGTTTCAACATAGATCTCATTATTCTTGGTCTCTACGCTATTCTGTCGATAAACAACAGATGTTCTATAGTATTTTGCTGTTACACAAAGACAAGCAATATATTGTCAGTAGATAGAAACTGCTCGTATTCTTCAAAACAACCATATGAAACCATCTTTCCAATCTACTTGACACTAGGATACTTATTTTGAGATATTACTAATGTGCAAATTATCGAATCAACACTCAGCATGACGTAGGATCAGGTGTCAGCTTGATCACTTACGCTCAAAAGATTCCATCGACATGTTTAGCTTTGATAACTTGATTGACGGATTGAATTTATCGACCAAATTTTCTTAATTATTTGTTTGTATATTTCATTCAAGTCGATTGCTACATGTTGATATGCGTATGTGCAAAATATCTTGACTAGATACCAACAAAAAAACGACGACGATATATGGAGTAATGCGTTTCGTAAATGAAGCCTGTTTTGGTCTATGTTAGTTTTGTATATGTAGTTAAATATCTTGCTTTACTGGTTGATGACGGCGCTGGTTTTTTTTTTAATTGTTTGATTTATCTTCTTCTAACAGCCAGAAAGTAATACACGATATGGAACAGGGAGACGAAGGAGAAATATAAGAAAAGAGGAAAAAAATAATCGTTGTCTCTCATCGTATTAACACAGCAGCGCCGACGAGAAAGAGTATACTTAGTATATACGAGATTCTCAAGCAAAGAGTAGAAAATAAGAGGAAATAAGAGCGAGAGTCAAGTCTCCTTTTGTCAGACACATTGTCTTACACGTCCATCTCCGTAATGATTAATCAAATATGACTTATTAGAAGTTCACATTTTTTTTTTCTTCTTCCCTTTTACCATTAAATATTCATTATTGACCTAAACTGTTGTTACAACGTTTTCTCATCATGAGACGCTATATTTGCTTAATGCTATCGGGAAAAAAGCCTAAATTCAATAGAGCTGTTCGATCGACGAAGTTTCACTTCTACGTGCCGCCAAAAAGACATATGTACGTTATAGTTAAGTTTTATTTATAATTTTATTAAGAATGAAAAAGAAAAGAACTTCAAACTTGAGGATTATTTTTGAAAAGATACTCGGCCTAAACAGAAAGAATTAACTATCGAGAAATGATATTTAGAAACAAAAACAAATACGCACCACAAAATCTACCGGATCTTCGGGTCGTACTTGACAACATTCTAAATAGATGAATTGATTATAAGGAAAATTTTATTTTCTAACTAATTATACCAATCAAAGCTTTTGTTAATGTCGGCATAACATGTGCCATAAGATAATTTCTCAACGGTGTTGATTGTGCGTCAAGCATTTCAAATTCTTCGCGTTTTATTTGCTCTAATTTTGTTGTCCACTCCTTTTGTTTTTTCATGCGATCGTTAGCCGCTTCTTGTTCGTCTCGTTCGCGTTCTTCGCGTTCTTCACGCTCGCGCTTTTCTTTTTCATTCAATTCTTTACGTTTAGCATGTTCTTGTTCTTCCGGTGTTGGACCATAATTATGAGGTTCTTTAACTCGTTCCATAAGTTTGTGAACTATATTTCGATGATTGATACTTCGATCATCATCGATCTCTGTCAAACACAAAGAAAATGCTCGGAGATGATCAACAAAGATATAAATGAAAATAGATCCGCAGCGAAGGTCTTCGCATCTAAACGATCATAGATCATATTTGTTGATACTGATATTTATATCCTCATTGAGAGATCGCAATATTAGATAATCAACAAACATCTAGATGGCAGAGAACTTCTCAAATTTGATTCAAGTTCAAAGGAGATGTTTTTTTTATTCTTACTGATTGTTTCTCCTGGTCGATCGACATCTTCGAAAAATTTAGCTGGATGCGCATCATCACCAAGTTCATTGTAAACTTTCAAACGACGCTTAAATTCTAATTCAGTATTATGTGTGCCAGCGACGACTTTTTCTGGCAAATGCATAATACGTTGACGAAGATATTCATTACTTGCATCAAGTATAATAACATGTTCTAACAGAGCAAAAAACTTTAATTTCAATTTAGAATAGAATCAAATCAACAAACCAGGAATGATGCGTTCGTTGACTGGTGGTTTTTTATCTTCACCCTCTTCTTCTTCTATATTTTGAAAGAAAAAAGAAATATTTTTTTTTCTAATAAAATATTGAATTATTTACCTTCTTCGCCAGATGCTGAAAACAAGAAATAAAAATAAATGTAAACATAAGTTTGCAGGATATTTTTAGTTTACCTCCGAATAAACTTTGTGCTTGTTCAAATGTTTTTGGATAACCATCAAGAATATAACCTTGATTTTGGCATGGTGGTGACATGAGCTTTGTTTTAAATATTTGTGTTAAAATTTCATCATCCAAACGAGCTGTAAACGATAACCGTTAGGTTTCTAGTAGAAAAATGAAGTTTTTCTTTCATTACCATCTTTGGAATCTCGTCGAATTTCTTCAAGTTTTTCTAAAATACTTCGCGCTTCTTCAATACGTTCAGCTAATGTTTCATCAGTATCTTGATCGTCGGCTTCTTCTTCAGTTTGTTCACTCTCACCGTCGCGTTTAACTAATTGTTCCTAAAGGATATTTTTCAAAAGTTAAAATCACCCTTCTGTTTGCGATATTTGCTTTCTTACAAGTTCATTTTTTGTATCTTCAATAACATCTTTTATTTGAAGATGATGCAATTTATATTCTTGTGCTAATTGTTTTGCGATTGTCGTTTTTCCTGATGCAGGTGGACCAAGAATACAAATTTTGATAGGCTGAAAAGAAATTCAATAACAACGTTTCTTGTTTGTTTTTGTTTTTGAATTACTGTTAATTTCCGTTGCGCACGATATTCATCGACAATCTTGACAATATTTTCCGTAATACCATTTTCACAATGCCATTTGATATTCATTTGTTCGCGAATAAAGATGGGTTCGAATTGCATATTGGCAAGTAACATATCATAGTCAGCTTGCTGAAAGAAAAAAAATATATCGTACAGTTTTGAACATCAGCTATGCGCTTCCGTGATAATTATGAGATCCGGGCAAAACAAGGGTGCACTTTCATTTAGATTGAAAGAAAATTTCTTACCGATATATCTCGATTGAGCATAGCATCTTCTTGATCGACTACTTTTATTTTACCCATTCCAAGTGTTTGACTGACTTTACGTGTGATACGTATCAACGTATCTTTACTTGTATCAGCAGCAACTATATAGCGTGTTTTCAATTGACGATCAGCCAAATTTTGTAAAACACTAAAAGGATAAATAATTTTTCAAAAAACCGAAAATTGTAACTCTTATTCGTACCCAGCAAGATCAATAACGTGAATTGTCGGCAGGAAATTTCCACCTTTGCCAAATACTTGAATTTCTGGTGCATTATGCCAGGCTGCTTTAAACATATAATGCAAGACATTTTCCTCCATTCCGTATGTTAAACCGGTGGCAACAATATAAGTAATTAATTTCTTTTTATTTGTTAAACCAAGTTTAGTAATTAATTTTTCAGCGCTATGATGTTCTTTGAAATTTGGATGAGCTCGACGACGACGAAATTCATCGTCTGAAAATGGAACTTCATCCTAATGAAAAATATGATAATAATTTCAATGTATGGAGAGAAAAAAAAATGTAAAGTTGTTACTTCATTTGGTTGCGTTTTTGCCCATG
Source organism: Rotaria magnacalcarata (assembly GCA_900239745.1). Classification (NCBI taxonomy): domain Eukaryota; kingdom Metazoa; phylum Rotifera; class Eurotatoria; order Philodinida; family Philodinidae; genus Rotaria; species Rotaria magnacalcarata. The sequence continues at coordinate 75,867 of OENM01000239.1, forward strand.
TCATTACAGTTGAAAGAAGAATAAATGTGATTGGATGATCAAGTTCGTTGATCATTGATTCTAACTTTTGACAAGTCCATACAGCTTCATCAATCTTTAAAAATATTCAATTACGAGTTAACGAACGACTCACTCAAATGTAATAGATAGAAAAATGTCATACTTGTTCAGGATCTTGAGTAATATCGTAGATGATGACGCTCATTTCTTTTAGAGAATCAACTAATTGATTACGATCTTTGTACTAGAAAAGCAAAAATTGATAAACATCGATTCGAACAAGCTATTCCTATGCGCATACTTGAATAATTTGTTGAATAAATGGTGGTCGTTTATAACCTTGACTGTTTTTGATTGTTCCAGATACTTTCCAGCCATCTTCAATTGGATGTTCATCGTAGAGTTTTTTTTGTTTCTCTTCTGCTTGTTCTTCTTCAAGAGCTTCTTCTTCTTCGACAGCCTCACTAGTTGCACCTGGTTTAGCTCGTGCGAAAATCTTCAAACAACGAAGAGTTTCGATTTAATTAGAGAAAAAAAACGATACTTACACGAGCAATATTTTTTCCATGATACGAATCAATATGATTAATGAAAATTTTCTTGGGTTTCTGTGGCAATGCTTCTTCTTCTTTTAATTGTTCTTCGCCTACTTGTTCTTCATCTGAGTCGTCAGCCATCGTTAAATCGTAAAATGATAATGTTTCAAACAAAAAATAACCATTTGGTACTTGGGTATCCAAGTTACATCCTCGACGTTAAAGAAAGTTCATTAATCGATAGATGTCGTTAATTGCTTTTTATGGAGAAAAAAAGAACGTATTCTTTTATTTTGATTTTCCACCAAAGCACAATTTTTGAGCGCATGGATACGGGTGATACAAATAGAAATCGATTTCCTTGTTATTGAATATAAATACACGTATCAAAACAAATTAAAAAGCTGAAGCTATGACTGCCAGTATAGCACAAATAAATGTTTGTCGTTTTGAAGTCAAATATTGTTAAACAGTTTACAGTCATCAGTATGCATAGAGCAGATTTTATGTTCTCCATTGTCACGTAATTTCGATTAGAAAAGAACAAAAATCATTAGATATGTGTCGCCCCGTTTACATCCTATTGATTTCATGATTTTAATTCTATTTAGAAATTTATATCATCTCGTGGGATTTTATTAGTTGGACATCATTTTCATGAATGAATTTTGTCGATTTTCAAAATTCAAATTCAGTCAGGTCGAGTCACCACACGCTAGAACTCGGGTTAGCCTCTCTCTTCTACATAATAGGAGCTTCTTTTAGCCAANTCGAATGATTGGGTATATCGTGAGAATTCGTGTCCCTGTTGAAAATATTAATTGAAAATAATGCCTGCCATTTTTTCCCCAGTGGAAACATTTTCTTTGGTTTCATCGATTAAGTCTTTGATGACAATGAATAAATAGTTTGGAAATGTTGCAGACGCTTCCATAATGCTCAGAAATTTATTATAGCTGTAAGTCTCAGAGAGAAGTAAAGAAACGCAAATTCTTTTCTACTTATCTTTTCATTTGTATATTCAAATAAATTGCGCCTACAATTGGGGTGTGTCAAGTTAAAATAATTCAAGATGAAGGACTAGAAGTGATTATTTTCCATAATATATTTGCTGTTATGCGCACTATGAAAAATGCATCACTTTGCAAACTTTTCTCTGTCACGTAATTTCATGCTTACAATATTGATGAGTCATTTAGCGCATAGTTGTGATTGTTTTTAAAGTTACTAACGATTAGAAATCATAGACAATCACGATTGCAGAATCTATCTTTAAAATTGATAGCCGGAGTTCATTAGCACGTAGCGATAGGTACCAATTGTATTGAATTATAACGATAATTATTAATAAATATTGAAAATGTAAAAGACGATGATTCATGAGGTAGTTAAACTCATTTCTTCTGACGAATTTGGTACACATATGATATTCAATCATTCAAAATTCCTTTCCTTATGATCACCAAGGATACGGCGATCGTATTTTCTGTTTTTATTGATCAACGAATCATTTAATGCTATCGGGATGAACTACGATGTCATTTTTAATAAAATAAATTCAATAATTTAATTATTCGAGACAGTAAAATTTTAAAAACTTAAAACATTGTGATTACTGCTTACATTTGAACAATATTTAATTGGTATCATAAATAAAGTTATTGAACTTATTCAAAGATGATTTTCTTTTTTAGTATATCATCGTTCATAAGAAATTTTCGCTTAAAAAAAATAAGATTGTAGAATAACAGAAAAAATAGCGTATGAGTTCACCATCAAACGACCAATAAACCATGTAGTTTCTTTCATCATCTTGCTTTTTTGTTTTTAATTAAATCCTGACATTGCTGAACTTCATTCTCGTTCTATTTTAAACAAAATTTGACGATATCCATTTCGACCTATTCAAATTTATTTTATTCGTAACTCGCAAATGATTGAAGTTTCAAGTACAGATGAACAATCGTGTATAGCGAATAAATCCTCACGTATTCCAGTGCACAGAACATCTATGAATGGAACATATGTATCAGCTCTGCTTTTTATAAGAGTAATAAGATTTACGAAGACACTGATACTCCTTTATCTTATTTGCTCAATCAGAATGTCGACCCTGATTTGTTAATTCTGAGGTTGAGTAGCGAATGCGGTCTTGTAAAGTGAGTCTTTGAAGCGCTGAATTTATTTTCAAAATTCATACTGATAGAGGTAGTCGATGATCTACTCAAAATGACAATGATGTGTGATACAATTGTTAACATTGGATTGAGTCAACCATTCATAGCTCACCATTGTAATTTAGAAGGTGTTTTTTAAACTATTGATCATCCTAAACAAGACTTTTTTTTATAGCCTATGATAATTCTTATGCTAAAAAAATATTCATCAATCGTATGACAGTTTTTAATGAATTGCAACCAATAAATATCTCTTATTGATTTCCACGCTACTCCAATGCAACCAAAGAATTGATTCATGCACTTTGGGATTGTTGGTTATTATAGTTTGAAAGGAAAATAACTAATTAACAAAGGATACACGACACTACCAATCTTTATTGTTGATATTGTTTTTGGGTGTGCCTGTTGCTATGGGTGTGAATATTAAGAAAGACCGACAGTTACACCCATACCCAAAGAGTACAAGTTTGCAGAGAAAACAATTGGTAACAAACAATTTGAATTTCGTTTCAAAATTGATGCTTCTCTAATAACATTCGCCACTTTTGTAGCGAAGATTTTAGCAAGAAAAAAAGAAATAAAAGTACATTTATTTTTCTTTGGTGGACTTTCTCGCTTTGTTTCTTCAATGTTTGAAGAAATAATCAGTGGCAGTGTTACTATGCTGCAAATGTTTGCTCCAGCGTACCGAATGCATATGGTTTGTCGAGAAAAAAAAAACAAATCATTTTATTCCTGCACGTCACCAACCATGTAGCCTGCTTTCTTAACAATAATGTCGCAGATTTGCGTAATTACGGGTCACAATTCTATCTCACTTCGATTGCAATCGAACACATGGGCAAAGTGTAAACAGGAAAAAAAAGGAGAAAGTGCACTTTTATTTTTCTCGGGATAGAAAATTACCGTTATGAAAGCAGCGAGTATTATTAGAACGTATTATATTTTGAAGGAGTCCTTTAGTCGCTCGATAGAGAATGTTTTTTTCTCTCTTCACTACTAGAAAAAAAAACAAAAGCTCAAACATTGATATCCATGAGTACGGCAAGAAAGAAACACTGCGATAGTGCATACGAAGCTGATAAAAGAATAGATGACTGTTTGAATAGTTTTATTTATTCTTGCTATTGACGTTCTGTACAAAGATGTACTTGGAAAAAAATGAGACTTATCGAATGCATGTACCGGTACAACGGTATTTTTGAAAATCTCTAGTTTTGGTGTGTTTTCAAAAAATAAACATTTTGTCGTATCGTGTATTCTCGTCTCTATTGAATGATAGGTGCATAAAAACTGATATTTACAGAAAAGTGACAGTAGCCTGACGGCTATCTTTTAATGTTATCATAATACTTTTAACTTCTAAATAGTATTGAAGCGAATTGATCAATTTTTTGAACCGATAGAATGTATGATATCAATTCTAACGATAGATTCTGTACAAAATATTTTGTCCAACAATTTTGCTCGATGAATTGAAGTGATGCTCTACAAATATTATGACTGCAAGAGAAGAAGTAGAAGAAGAAGAAGAAGAAGAAGAACAAGAAGAAGAAAAAAAAGAAAAATCTGTTGCCACTACCTCTGCTACCCATGATCGTTTATTTCCTTCAAGAAATTTCGACGTAAAAGTTTATATTCATGATGTCGTCAATGCAAGAGTATACACAACGGTGAAATTTTGTATAGGAGAGAATAACAAGTTCACTATGGATACATCATACTCGCTAGAGATTTTCTTTTTTCTTTTCTATTACGACATTTATAACGCACCTCAATAGAAGAGTATAAAACACGAAGTACGCGCCTTTTTCTATAAGGCAGTCTTTTCGAACAAGAAATTTTATCGTACAGAATTTGTCATAAAAAAATCTAGAAATAACGTTTCGATTTCAAAATAATACTGCTTTTTTTCTATTTTACCCTTTTCAACTTCGATTTTTTATTCTTTTAAAATTTTCTTTTGCCATACCAATTTATAGATTAACTATCGTCTACTTCGCTCGTTTTATCTTCAACATAAATAACAATAAATATGCGTGAAATTGTTCATATGCAAGCTGGCCAATGCGGCAACCAAATTGGCGCTAAAGTAAGTTAATATATTTAAAATCGAACAATGTTTTAATAAAATCTTCATATGTTTCTAGTTTTGGGAAGTAATTTCGGACGAACACGGTATTGATCCCACTGGTACGTATCATGGTGATTCCGACCTTCAACTTGAACGTATCAATGTCTACTATAATGAAGCAGCTGGTGAGTAGAAGATAACAACAACAACTGAAAAAAACACCTATATTTTTTTGTTCTCTTTTTTTAAGGCGGTAAATATGTACCACGTGCTGTTCTTGTCGATCTTGAACCAGGAACCATGGATTCAGTACGCAGTGGCCCATTCGGTCAGCTCTTTCGTCCGGACAACTTCGTCTTCGGTAAGAAAAAAACTATGTTTTTAATCTAATTTTGCTCATATCTCTTGTGATCATATTAGGACAATCGGGTGCTGGTAATAATTGGGCCAAAGGTCATTACACAGAAGGTGCAGAATTAGTCGATTCAGTATTGGACGTCGTACGAAAAGAATCTGAGTCATGCGATTGTCTTCAAGGATTTCAACTAACGCATTCGCTCGGCGGTGGTACAGGTTCGGGCATGGGTACATTACTTATTTCAAAAATCCGAGAAGAATACCCGGATCGTAAGTTCATTTTTGAGAGTAACATTGAAATGTTCATCTTTCTCCTTGTCTTTTAGGTATCATGATGACATTCAGTGTTGTTCCATCACCAAAAGTATCTGATACAGTTGTCGAACCGTACAATGCAACATTATCCATACATCAGCTAGTCGAAAATACAGATGAAACATATTGTATTGACAACGAAGCATTGTATGATATTTGCTTTCGTACACTTAAACTTACGACACCCACATACGGTGATCTTAATCATCTCGTTTCGGCTACAATGTCAGGCATAACAACTTGTCTCCGATTTCCTGGTAAATTTTTTCTTGAAATTTCAGACTCGTATTTTATTTTCTATGATTTTAACCATTTTCTAGGTCAACTTAATGCTGATCTTCGAAAATTGGCTGTCAATATGGTACCATTTCCACGTCTTCACTTTTTCATGCCAGGATTTGCACCATTAACATCACGTGGTTCTCAACAATACCGCGCATTGACTGTACCTGAACTTACACAACAAATGTTCGATGCAAAAAATATGATGGCTGCATGTGATCCACGTCATGGCCGATATTTAACAGTGGCTGCTATCTTTCGAGGTCGTATGTCAATGAAAGAAGTCGATGAACAAATGTTAAATGTTCAAAATAAAAATTCATCTTATTTTGTTGAATGGATTCCAAATAATATCAAAACGGCTGTTTGTGATATTCCACCGCGTGGATTGAAAATGTCGGCAACATTTATCGGTAAAAATTCAACAAAAAAAATTTTTTTTCAGCGTTTTATGATAACATCTTATTTTAGGTAATAGCACGGCAATTCAAGAATTGTTCAAACGTATTTCGGAACAATTTACGGCTATGTTTCGTCGTAAAGCATTTCTTCATTGGTACACTGGTGAAGGCATGGACGAAATGGTGAGTTATATTTTAGTATTTTTATTTATTTCTCATCGTTTTTGTTTTTCGATTTCATAGGAATTTACTGAAGCTGAGTCAAATATGAACGATCTTGTAAGTGAATATCAGCAATATCAAGATGCCACTGCTGAAGGTCAGTACATTTATTGTTGTGTTCTATCAATATTTTAACTATATTCTCTATTTTTCTTGCAGAGGAGGGTGAAGGCGGTGAACAAGAAGAGGAAGAACACGCATAAACGACGACAACAATCAACATCCCCAACTTCGTTTCATGTTTTTCCATAACAATATTCAAAATATCCATGTTTCTTTTTCGCTACAATGTCCTCTCCTTTTTTGGTTCGTCATGCATAAATGATTTTAGAACCACAACTATTATTTTCTTCATAAAGTTTCGTTTGCATTTATAACTGTTAACTACAGTCCAGCATGATCACGGTATTTGGTCATTGTCACGGTTACGGCCGTTGGAGCTATCCACTTCTGTCTTCATTCACAGGAAGTCGAGAACAGATGGTGACAATATAAAAGCGAAGGTATGTCCAAGCATTTTCACATGTTCGAAAACGTGTAAAAATCAATTGTCAAGTCAGGGGGAGGGAAACTCTGAAAACTCCTAAAAACATCACAAATATAGTTAATTATGGATGTCATAACGACCGAGTATTGATCCACTGCAAACTAACAGTAAATTTATGCGATCTAGTTGTCGGCCTGAAGTGATCTATATTGTGATTGCGACAATAATAATCTTGTATAAAGTATAGGAACCATGGTTTCCGAGGCCAAATAAATTCGATTATATTACTGATATCTTAAATTTTTCGAGTTTGACCTTGCCACACTATGGGCGTGGTCTTCTATTTTCATTTTCACACGCACACACCCTCAATATGTTGTTGTAAGACCTCATATTTTAGACTTGGGTTGAGTTGCAAACATTTTTGATTTGATTCATAGACCGTTAAAATCGATTGGCTTATTTTCCTTCAAATCGAACTACCACTTATCTTCAGAAGCATTATCCAAGGTAGAACATAGTATACGTGGATGTGCCTTTTTGTAGATTAAGATTTCTCAGCAAAAATCTCAATCACTTTTATGACGATATCCATGACATAATACGAATCATATTTTTCAGATTGCGATTATTTCTCACAATGAGCAGGTCAAATTTCAGAGCTATGACCGAAGTAAAACGATGCAAACGATATGTCACAAGCACTAATAAGTATTGGCTTTATTAGTGATGGAGCAAAATTAAATTTAACATATAACGAAATGGAAGATACGTTCTATACATTTACACGTAAAATACAACTCGAAGATATGCGATCTTATTTTATTTTTCTGGACATGGCATAGAATTGGAGGTATTGAGATGACATTCCAGGTAAATAATAGAACTTTGAATTGCGTTAGTTTTGTATGAGAATCAGTTAAGGTACACGTGTGTGCGTAGAAATCTTTGCTTTCTTATCGTATAGCTCGAACATCGGTGTAAATTTAATCAATATAATTTAAAAAATACTAATAATTCTCTCCTTTACTTTCATTTGAATCAATTAAATAAGCGTTCTACTTCAAACTATCATTGACTTTTAGGAACGGCATGGAAAATCATTCATCTGAACAATCTTCAATAGAGAACATTAACTTGGTCGTACAACAATTTTCTTTTTGTATTCAGTACTTATCTTATATTAATATTTTTCTTATCGAATGCTGAAACATTACGAGATAAACAAAGGCATGTTCTTTCAGTCTGTAACAATGAACCGAATGAATATATTTTGTGGGTGTCTATGTAAATAAAAAGATCGGAGAGAGAAGTCAAAAAATAGGATTACCCCGTTCGATTCGAAAATCGAATCTGAAAAACAAATTTCATTTTAATGATGTCTGTCATCGAGTGTAATCAACTTGTGTAGTTCTGCACTGTTCAAAGCCATACCACCATTAGATCCACCAGTAACTAACATTTTTCCATTCGTTAATACAGATGCTGTGTGCTCACCTCGTGCATCATTCATACTACCGATAGTTGTCCAGAGTTCTGTTGATGGATCATATAATTCAGCACTATTTAGAGCATTGTGATCGAATCCACCAGTAACTAGCACCTTTCCATTTCTTAAAACGGATGCTGTGTGTTTCCATCGCGCATGATTCATACTACCAGTGATTGTCCATGTTTGTGTCGATGGATCATATAATTCAGCACTATTTAAACTATGACTATAATTTGATCCACCAGCAACTAATACTTTTCCATTCATTAATACGGATGCTGTGTGTTCGCTTCGTGCGCTGTTCATGCTACTAGTGGCTGTCCAAGTTTCTGTTGATGGATCATACACTTCAGCACTAGCTAGAGAATCAATACTAACATGTCCACCGGTAACTAAAACATTTCCGTTTGCTAATACGGACGATGTGTGTTCACTTCGCGTATTATTCATACTGCCAGTAGTTGTCCAAGTTTCTGTCGATGGATCATATAGCTCAGCACTATTCAGCCAATGACTATCGCCATATCCACCAGTAACTAACACTTTTCCATCTGTTAATACGGAAGTTATATGTTCACCTCGTGCATTAGTCATGCTACCAGTAGTTGTCCAAGTCTCTGTGGATGGATCATATAGCTCACTACTATTTAGAAAACCGCGAGTAGCAAGTCCACCAGTAATTAACACTTTTCCATTCATTAGTATCGATGCTGTATGTTCACCTCGTGCATCATTCATGCTATCAATAGTTGTCCAAATTTCTGTTGATGGATCATACAATTCTGCGTTACTTATAGCACCATTGTCAAATCCACCGGCCACTAAGACTTTCTCATTTATTAATACGGATGTTGTGTGTGACCGTCGCGTATGATTCATACAACCAGTTTTAGACCATTCTAGATGGAAAAATTTGCATATTAATTATGGAACCTTCTGCTAAATGGTTGAATTACGCAAGTATATTTTATTTTTTTTCAAAATGAAACTTGTTCAGTAATTGTAATACTAAAGCTTTTAAATTTCTTTATTATTTTAACAGGCAAACGATGAGTTCATGAAAACCTATCTTTATAAGCGATTCGCAATGGAAAAGTAAAGGATCAAAGTCTTATGTTCTAATGATTATAATAATTTTAGAGATACTTTTTTTCTATTATTTCTTTCTTTAACTCTTTGAGTCCCGGTGGGACACATATATCCCACCTTGAAACATTTCTAATCCTCGAGTTTTTGAGAATCTTAAAGAAATATTCCAAAAAAATGTCAGAAGCTAACACAGATCCCTACAAGATTGCATGGATAATGGACTGTATGGATGACAACATTGAAACATGCACCTTGCGAAGTTTTGACCCTATAGAGGTGCTTATTTGAGGAGTAGCAGAGTTTACATCGACTTTATTGGAATGGAATGAAACTTGCAGCGCTTGTGTAGGACTTGTACTTGTAAGCATAGCTGTAGGTTCGAAAAAATTGAAAACCTTATAAAGGGGTGCAAATTGGGAGGACAAGGTGGGACCTCCCAGTCAAATTGGACGTTATCTGGCTCCTATATTACAAATGTGAGAAGTCTGAAAATTTTATCATAGATGTCACTCGTTGAGTTGATCATTTTTTGTAGCGGATATGTTTTCCCCCGTGTTCTATTTTTTCGGTAAAAACCTGCAAAAAATGCTAATTTTTGATGTTCTTTTGGCTGAAATATCTCTATGAAACCCAAACAGAATTTTAACTTTTATTAGTGCTCTAGAACCGACTAACTGCCATCTATCTAATGCTGAAACTCCCAGATCTGTAGCTTCTTCCGAAGTCAAATGGCAAAGGCATCTTTGGAACCAACTTTCGATTTTTTTCCAAGTTTGCGTCCGCCTCAGATAAAACCACGGAATTGCCAAAACCTGTCCTATTGTGGAACTTTATCAGCACACCTAGGTAGACCATTCCTGGTAATTTAAATAATTCAGGACTCAAAGGGTTAAACAAGAATCATCTTTCTATGATGAGAGGATAAGTGCCAGGAGTTCTTCATTTTCATTTCTTACTCTTTTTCATCAGTGAGATTGGCGGACACAGAGCAGGAAGCGCCATGTTCGCTGGATAGCACAATGCAGTACTATGGCACCGTGAATGGTTCACACATAGGTGACCAGGTCGATAGCATGTTCGGTTATTGTTTGCACAGGAAATCAATTCAGAACATTTGACATACAGGGAGGCACAGATACCATCGTTGTTAGTATTCATTAGAGGAAGACAGCTGCAGGCTTCGTTCGTTGAACATGAATCATATGGAGAAGCATCTTGGCATATTTGAGCTTCTGGTCGTACTAAAATACGAAGGAATCATCGTCAGGTTCAAGCATACAGAATAGAAAACATAGTTAAAAAGCTAACAGCAGCTACCAGATCATATTATTCTATGAACATTGAATGATACTCGAAAATCACAACGTTTTTATTTGTATCTATCCGTCTGCTTCTTTTCTTTTCTTTTTCTAAGTATTTCTCTGTGACTAGGGAAGAATGAGTTTACAAACTGCACATATGAAAGCAAAGAAAGATTTGTCGAGAAAAACAATCAAATCAAATAATTGCATAGTTACCTGTCGATGTTGGAGTACACGGATGGTTATCGATGATATGAAAACGTTGTATACGATGATTCCAAGTGTCACTCACGTAGAGATTGCCTTCGCTATCAAATGTCAAATCATTGGGTGTGTTAAATTGATTTTCTGCATCGCCAAGACCTTTTGTGAGAAAATTTAAATTCAATTATATCTCGATATTCATTTTCACATTTTATTTTAAAATCTAAGTTATCGTGTACTACATACCAAATCCACCAGCAATTGTATCACCCTTCGATGCATCGGGCAGCCATCGTTCAACTCTGTTGTTCAATGTATCCGCTACATATACCACTTTTGTTTCTTCGTCTACCCATACACCCGTTGGATCAGCCAACGAGCCAACATCTGTTCCTGGACTATCAGTTTTTGATCCAGCTACAGTAACTGCGTCTAGTGAATCCTTCGTCAATTTTTGAATCCGATTATTATGAGAGTCGGCCACATAGAATATACCACTGCTTTGGTCGATATAAATCGCTTCAGGATTGCTGAGTTGTTCACTTGACGATCCTCTGTCATCAGTTTTTCCAGCGACAATTATCGTTGTATTCGTTCGAGGCGACCATTTGAGCACCCGATGTCTATCCGATTCTGACATGTAGACATTTTTTTCTCTGTCTACCGATATACCTGAACACGAGCGACATTCATCACCGATTTGAACACCGTGTGTTGCTCCTTTCGTCCATTTTTCGACTCGATTACCGACAAACACAGCAATGTAAATTGTCGGTTCAGTATTATCATCATCGTCGTCAACATAAATTTTATTAGGTTCAACCACTTTGAACACTGCAGTGGTGCCACCAGTCGATGGTTGATTAAGTGAAAATATTTGAACGCGAGTATTACCCAAATCGGCTACATACAAGGTGTTGCTTTTTCTATGAAAAAATATTCCATGGGGAAGCGCGAGCTCTCTTGAGGAGTTTCCAACCGCGGCAGTACCAGCCACTGTAATGCTGAATTCATTCAAATATCATTTTAGTATGTTCTACGTTGACATTGATCTGGTATTGAAATTTGTATGATGGAGAATCGGAATAATCTGACCATTGGTACTCCACTTGGCGCAAGGGCTTATTTTCGTTGACCCCAACGGCAAGAGTGAGAAGAATACGATGACAACTAGAATAGATGAGCATCGATCACTATAAACGACTATGAGTGCTCTCACGTATTCACTTACATTTGTATATGTCATGTTTCTGCATCTTTGACGATGATAACTTTGATTCGAAAGAGAAAGTAAGAGAGTACTTATCACAAGTCGAAGAGATAAGGTACATCTGTGTTTATTACATGTGCAACAGAAGTACGCACATTTTTACCTCTTTTCATACGATCCATGGTGAAACATACAAAGTAGTGCTTAGTAAAAATGAGCTGTGTGAAAGATACTATACTGGTTTCATCGTCTCAAAATCTGCAATATTATCATATCTTGCAAGTCAAAATAATCCAGTTTCTAATTAACAAAGAATATTCTATTAACATCTAAGTAGATATACATGGACGTTAACTAATTAAATGAGGCACAAAGAAACGTGTGATTTTCAATGTCTTTTTTATTTTCAAAAGATGAAAATACTGTGTTGAGCATAAAGTTCGCGGTCACTTGCACAAAATTCTTTTTTACGCATAAGTTTATTCAAAACCCATAACAATTATTCTTCAAAATACAACCCATCATTCTCAATGACCTTGCGCCAGCGTTCTGCAAGTTGCCGAATCTGATCTCGATACCAGTGTGGCTCCTTGGACTCAAAGAATTCACGACACGCTGCTTCGACTTGATCAAAAGTTTCGAATCGTCGTCCTCGAAAAAAGGGCACCATTGAACGAAACAACCCATAATCAGAAGGAGCAAGGTCGGGACTGTAAGCCGGATGCGGCAGAACCTCTATACCATCAAGTAATTTTTGCAAGTGACCGCGAACTTTTTGCTCAACACAGTAATAGAATATATATCATTGATATCTGATATTCGTTGAATTCAATATTACTATGTTCTTGTCAGAATCTATCACATGTATGCTGGTGGTATTGTAATATTATTTCAACCAATAAGCATCAATGGTACCCAGGTCGAACATTACGGCGACCTGATACGATCGTAAACGGGCGTAAACGACCGTAAATGGCAACGTATACTACCGTTTTGTAACGTTTCCGACCGTAAAGCGCCGTAATTTGACGTTTTGGCATGCACCGTATTACGGCCGTCATTTGCTCTGTCGTAAACGGCTACTAACGGCCGTAATGTGGTCGGATATTTCAGTATCCGACCGTATCCGATCGTTTATGGCACGATGCAAAACGACCGTAATACGGTGCATACCAAACGGTGGTAAATTATGGCTAAACGGCCGTGTACGACACAAGTTGATCGACCTGGGTAGTCTTCTGATCGATCGTGAAAAAAGCATCCGATTTTAATAATGGGGTATTTTATGCTTTTTATTAATTATTTATAATGCAGTTAACAAAGGATAGGCTTCATTTTCCTGTGCCAATCCAACTTTCAATGGCTGAGAGATGGTTTTGTCAAACAAGACACAGAAGAAGGCAAGTGCATTTAGAATGAGGAAAATCACAACGACTAACAGTTGATACTGTAGATCCAATGAACCAGCGTAAGAGTAGGCAATCGCCGATGCTATACCCTAAAATTAAATGCATACAAAAATATGACAAATAGGCAGTCCGTACTTGAACGAGTTGAAAAAGAGCGAAAGCCGAAGCACTCGAATGCTTAAATTGACTAGCCAGTACAGTGAACAACTAAAATAAGCAACTTACCATTGGAATCCAGCTGAAAATATCGAACAACATACCTGTGTATTTAAAGCACTGTCTCCCAGTCCAACTATAAAAGAGCCAACAAAAGCAATAACTTGACTTGTTGATGAACTGGCAAAAGGAAAAGAAACTCGTGACTAATTTTCGCAGTATGCATGATGCCTAACCTAAATTGAAAGTATGATTCAGCATTGGTTTCATTTGCAGGTGCATCAGCAGGAAAATTGATCCAGGCCGAATAGTAGAAAATGCTTTGTAGAAAAAATCCGATCAAGATTACCAAAGCACATTGAGATGATGTTTTCGGCTTGGTAATAAATCCGAACAATCCACCACCTAATAGTTTTTCTACAACAATAAATCATTTGCTAACAACAAGTCAAACTTGCCTATTATTTCGCCAACACCCACAAGTACGCCATGTAAACCAATGAGTCGTTTTCGAGTTGCTATAAAAGTTAATCTCATTTTTGAAGCTATGAATAAAAATTACTTAATTACTTCCATATTTGATTGTATGTCCAATGCAAGTAGCATAGACCGTTTGAAAGAATGTTTGTGAAAAACCTTTATGTACAAAGTGTAATGAGAAATGTACCACGTGCATTTCTAGTTATGTTCAATTAGGATTTGTATTAGGATAAATGGCTATCGTGCAAGACTGTTTTTAGCGTCGGCAATTACGCATTTAACAAGGGCTTTTACACATGATATAACTCCTATAAAAAAAGTCTTTATACAGAATATTTGCTGTAGTCGATTTCTGTATTTTGTACGAAGATTTTTTTACACAAGGATTATATGCCTTCAAGTAGGTACGAATACTTGTCTAATGTGTCAAAAATGCCATGATAATAGCTTTCAAATATCAAGAAATTCCTCTCATACCTGTATAGGCGAATGGAATTAATAGAAGAAGCATATTTCGTGTTTTTAAGAGCCTTAGAGCGATCTTAAACGTTTCAATGACATCACTTAGCGCTGTTTTTTGTTCAATAGGATCTGATTGTAATTTTTGTCCACGTCGCTCGATTAGCCATCGCCAAATAATACACGCATATATCACCAAACCAATGGCACATACCACTGAAAAGACGAAAAATAATGGATACCGAGTTGTTCGTGTGATAGCATCGGCTTTGAGCGACAGATAAACGTAGAGATTACCACCAAGAAGACTGATAAAACAGAGTACAAACAAAATAGATTGAAACGGAAAGATACATGATAATAACAGATCGACTTCCTCGGTTCAGTCTTACAAGAGTAGCACCAGAACTAAATTGTGAAATGTTATAGGACTGTAATTACCTTTTTGTGTACTCAAAAAAAAATGAGTACACTATAGAATCGGTCAGTGTGTCCGGCCGTTTACACGATAACTCCGGAAAGGCTGATCAGATTGTCATGAAATTTTGTAGACAGCATTATCTCATCAATATCTCAGTCGAGTTCGAAGATGAAAATAATTCGTCGAGGATTTACTGAGTTACAGCAAGAAATATCATTATTTTCTATGCAAATATTAACCTATTCCAATTTTCACAAATCAAAATCTTTGTCATAGTAAAAATGAAAACTCAACTATTATATACCATTCGATAGAGAATTTCACGGGCTACAAAATGATGCTAAATTATAGGAGTAAACATGCTGTGTTTGAAATTTCCTCAATACCTCAGTGTCAAAAAACTATGAAAAATTCGCGTATACCGACACTTTGTCTGTATAATATGTGTTTATTTCCCATAGAACTAACGTTGTTTTTATGAAGTAGATAGAACTTGTCAAGAGCTCTAAATGATGATATATTATAGAGGTAAATATGGTGCATTTGACGTTTCCTCAATCTTGCACTTCCAAAAAACTATGAAAAACTTATGNGAGTACACTATAGAATCGGTCAGTGTGTCCGGCCGTTTACACGATAACTCCGGAAAGGCTGATCAGATTGTCATGAAATTTTGTAGACAGCATTATCTCATCTATGTCTCAGTCGAGTTCGAAGATGAGAAGGATCCGTCAAGAAATGGATGAGTTATCGAAAAAATTGTCATTTTTGACTATACCATCCCTGAGGGGAAGTACAGGGATCTTTCAAAACAAAAATTTCTCTCAGAATTTTCCACAACATATATAAATCGACTCAGTTTTTAACGCTGATTCCGAATCTGATACTAGTTTTGAACAAAATCGTAGCTTTCTAACGAAACATCGCCTGAAAAAGGCCTCTAAATGCACAAAAACTGAATTCAGAACCCAAATTGCCTAGTTTCTCATGATAATTTTGGTGTTCAGACATTCTAGAATGACTCACATATCCCATGCACTTTTTGCAGTACACATAACTCTCGGATGAAATCCGAAGTTTCCACATTTTTTTAGAAATGAAAGTGATATTGTTTTAGATTTTGAAAGATTTGATATCCAAATTGTTGGAAATTTTTTCATGAGAGCTATGACTGAAGTACAAGACAAGTTAGAAATTTCAAAGGTTATAAGTCATCGTCCCAATAAAATATAAAATACACTGAAACGAATTTATGTTTTTTCTAAAAGATCCATTCGATGTATTAGAAAATCACGTAGCAATATTTACCTGCATTGAAACAATGCCCAAAACACACCAGTATTCCGACTGGTGGTGTGCTCATCAGAATTAGCTGCCAAGTAAGCACCTTCTGCCGTCCAAAGTATAGCTGCACCGACACCAAGTAAAACCGAGGTAAGATAGAATGACCAGATCATTGGCGATAGAAACGAAAGAACATAAAAGCTATGAATGATATTAAGTTCAACACATTAAAATGCTTATAGTAGACACTTACAAATAGGCGGATGCGCCAATGAACATAGATACAGGTGCTCCAAAGATGAAGACAAATGCCGGAGCCAAGACATTAGCTATCGTTGCACACGCATAGACAATAGCAAGGCTAGCAATATTGAAACTATGTTAAATGGTTACCCTAAAAGTTTTGTTTCAAAAAATGGTTACATGTAATTTTAAACGTTAGAAAATAAGAAAGGTTTTATCTTGAGAACCATTAAAAAATCTCGCTCTATTTATTATGTTTTTCTTATAGAAGGCAATTCAATTGATATCGAATGGGATAACAACTGAATGATTTCGTAGTTCGATAGTCAATATCGACTTAAAATAAGCAAACATATTTAGGAAATTTTATGTAGTATACGCCAATACTCACTCACCTAATATATCCACTACCTTGAAAGTCGGTCCCATTAACTGTTTCATTCTTGACTCCTTCAAGTACACTTTGCTACTAGTGATTAATAGATATAAATTTATCAGTCGATCTGTATGATTTTAGTCTTACTTCTACCAACCCCGTGGCCTGAAATGCTGTGAACAAGACCATGAAGGCTGAACCAAGCAATAGAATATTGATTAAACTACGATTACTATTCATTTGAGCTACACCAACTACCTCAGAGTTAAAATGTAACCAACAGCTCTCTACAAAAATTAATCATGTGAGTGAAGATAAGAACAAAGCAAAAGGACATCTCTTATCGAATGGGGTGTGGGTATTCTGCTAAACAACATCAAACACACTTAAATATCTCGTTTAAACCATTTTAATGATCTGGAAGTCATACTATTGAGGCTACTACTGAAGAGATATAAAATTGACAGTACACCGCTAGCTGCTTAACATGTAAATGATACTTAGATAGTTTTATTTAACTAATTATAAGTGTATAATTCATTTTAAGACGCACTCATTTAAGAATTCTTCAACCAATAGTATTCACTGAGAAATTGAAGAATTAGATGTACAATCATAATGAGTCATTTTCCTTCAAGTTCTTGTTATTATTCTTCATTTTTCTCTTTTCTTTTTACAATCATACGTTTGCATTCCTTGGTGCTTTATTGTCTCGCTTAAGTGATAATTAGATTTTTAATAAAAATAACATCGATAAGGGAAAAGGGATTCTCCAATATTTGGTACCGTGCCTGGCTTTATTTTTCAAATTCACCAAAAGAAAGTGAACCATTCTAGCAATTCGTTTACATCATCATCAGTGTTCTCGAGTTCAAGCAATAGCAAACATTAACCAAAGACAAATAATATGTCGCAACTTATTAATCGGACTCATTGTTTTTTGACTGCGTTTATATGTATCATTATACCGTTGTCTCGTGTTTACATGTGGCAATTGCGGAGAAAATCCGGC
Source organism: Rotaria magnacalcarata (assembly GCA_900239745.1). NCBI lineage: Eukaryota > Metazoa > Rotifera > Eurotatoria > Philodinida > Philodinidae > Rotaria > Rotaria magnacalcarata. Next base: position 93,857 of record OENM01000239.1, read on the forward strand.
TGCAATACGACACATTCATTTGTCCTAGATGTCCTGATTCGAAAAACCGTCAAAATCGTCTTCGAATGTCGGCGATCAAAATCACATTCATGACCAACACAAGGCTAAATCTGTTAACCGAAAACAGCTTTTACCTCTTTCATTGAGGGTGGGTGTAGGTGTCAGCATGAATTGAAAGAAAACCAACACCCAAGTTTCGCAGTCTTGCTTTTATTTTTATTTACAGTGCTAATACGTTTCGATATCGTACACTGCCTGATGTATCTTCTAGGCAGTTACCGCAGAATCTCAAGCTTTCGCATCTATATTCCTTGTCAATACAATTCTCACTGTATGTTCGCAGCATCTCAAGAATTTAATACTGCACATTAAAACCATTGAAACGCTTCGCAAACTGGAATCACTCTTAATCTATCCTGTTGCATAATCGTCTCAAACTGTACAGATCTTTTTTATTTGCACACTCGGTATGTGGTATGTTATCAGTAATTTTTTTCTAATTAGTAATATCCCATGCTCATGATTATGCGTCGTATTTTCTGCGTTTAATTATGTTTTTGCCTGTCAAAATTAGTGATCATGGTCGATATTCTTCCCGAAAAATTTCCATCATTTCCTTGATTTACCATTCGTGCTCTTCGTATTCATACGTTAGAGCTTATTGAACATTGTACGTATAATTCATCGCCGTTCTCGCAATTTTTATCGGGCAATAAATCGATAAAACAATTCGACATCGTCCGCCAAGTTGTTCGTTCCTTGTATTTGAACATTTTTTTTAAATTGACGTATTTATTGCTCACCTTGATCTTATTCACCGTTTTGCGTTTATTATTGTTTCTTATTCTTTTTTTATCTTTTTAATGTGTGTGAACCCACATTCCTTGATGCTCTATTTTCTCTTGTAGTACAGGCACAATGAAGGAATCTTCCTAATAAAAAAAGCATCGAGAAGGAAACAGGGATTCTCTAATAAATGCAAATCAGCTTGGCAATTTCTCTGACACGAAGCTTTGATGCCAGCATCCTTTCTATGTTGCTTGATGATGCGCAACTAAGAGCAACGGGCGTCCTTCAAAACAAATGCATTACAGATAGGTGGTGTAAACGCAAACACTTTGAAGCATGTCACAACCATCGTACAACATATTAAAACAGCTGCAGGTCTATTAGCTCATGATCTCAACCAAATAATAAGAACACAAACAATACATCATTTTTTGCAACTATTTGATGATGAGAATACGTTACTGTCAGACAAAAGAAAAAGAAATTTTAAGTCGAGGATTCAATATAGGCGCATATTTCTCGTGCTTTTATATGAATGATCTACTACCAATTATATTTAAATTAAATCAGACACATCGACACATTACTTGTACGGTGTGGGTTTTGTTGAAGGACGGAGAACACCCAAACCCACAATCCATGAGGTAACTTACGAGGGAAGCACAGTTTTGCGCGATCATGCTCACCTGTAAAATTTATTATGTAAAAAAACAGAGCGTAATGTTACTTATCGTACTGGAGATAATATTATATACTTATCTTTTGTTACTTTTGTGAGTGATATACAAATATAAAATAGATTTGAACAACACTTCGTTATTTTTTCCAATTTTAAGCTTATTGAGAAGTACAGTATGCATTACAGTCAATTGTCCGCTGAGAATGTTACTGCAAATAATAGCCCACCCAAATGGTGGAGCCACCGATGGGTTAAAATCATTGGCATATCTTTCATCGTTTTAACGATTCTTGTAGTCTCTCTCGCTCTGGTTCTAAAATTCTATATTTTTACATCGAAGAAATCAGAAACCACCATCACCACAGCTACCATCACAACAACATCAAGATCAACAATAACGACTACCACTACTCAACAGTCAGGTAAAATTCGAAGTAACAATTCTTAACCTTCCTAAATGCTACTGTTAAATCATGAGTGATTCACTCTTGATGATAAGAGAAGAATGAATGAATGGTAATGTTCATATTGATGACTTTTCGTTGCTTTCGAGGTTTATTTCGTTTTACAAAGTGAGATTGGGATCTCGTAAATCTTTAAGAGTCCGCAAGACCCAGCATCGTCGCAATGAAATTCTATAGAAATGCATCAAATTATAAAGACACTTCAAGTTGCACTGCATCTCAATGAAAATAATCTTAAAACCTAGTCTCCTAAATTCACTGAAAAAAGTTTTTTTTTTGATTAGTTCATTCATAGATTTGACTAGTAATATCGAAGATCGCTGTTATTTAGTTTCTGGAAGTATGTACATATCCACCATCGATTGATATAAACTACTAAATAATTAATTAATTGATCAAATACTTTGGAGAAATTCGAGAATACATGTAGGATGAAGTTTTATTGAAAAACATGGTGTTTTTTTTATTGTCATGCGCTAGTCATTTTTTCCTAATTCTGCCATTTTTCGGTAAAATAGTATTTAGTCGAACAAAAAACCTTTAATCAATTCGTCCCAACACCGAGCCTCGATTAATATGCTTTTCAGAAAAATTTAACTTTCTCTTCTATTTCTTTTTTTGGTTAGAAACGAAAACGGTATCAAACAAAATTTTCCCCTCCTCTAGAGTGCAACGTTTCAGAGTGTCTTAATGCACTAGTAACCTGAAACGTGTGGCGAGTTCTTAAAAAAATTTCTTAAATTCGTTCTTGAATAAAGTACGTGAGGTAGGTTCGACAACGATTTTTACTTACGCATAATTTCTTATTGGAAAGCAAAACAGAACAACTGTTTCTATCCAACTAGTCCCTGAGATCGTATGAAATGGGGGGGGGGACATTTTTCTCCTTGCTTGTAGATATTTGTGAATTTTTTCACTTTTCATCATGCTTTAAACCTGTCTCGAGTGATAAAAATTACTGAAAACGTTGTATGGCAGAAAAAAATGGTATGAATTTCAATCAGAGCAATATGCCACTTTCAGAAAACAGGGCAATCCCATGTAGATAGGCAGCAGTGGCCATAACCAATCTAGTCGGTAACCTTTCTGCTGGTATCCGTTTCAATGACGGCAGTTTCTTATCGTTATAAATCAGTGACAGTGAAGCAATGATTTACCGTCCCTACTTCACTCCTTATTCTATTTGTTTTGCTTCTTTTTACTCGACAAGCAAATCAACTTATCTTGCATGCAGTTTATTTCAATATCGGTCATGTGATAGTATAAAATTCATTTTAGCACTGATGACTTGTTCTTAAGAGATTTGGCGATTACCGAAGTAATCTTCGAATTCTATTGGGAAAAGAATTATTGCAAAATAAATATCTTTAGGATTCGAGTCAGGCTGGCGTAAAGCTAAATCGGATCCAACGATCTTAAACAGTGTTTAAACGGCTTGGAGGTGGGTAAGGATATTAAGGGAATAATTTCAATCATATTTCTTTCTTTTAATATCCTAGTCGTACTTAATCGAAATAATCGTTCAAACAGTGATAAATTCAACTTTTTTGCTTTATTATAGTCGATTCGTAGCGGATTAAAGTCAAACGATTTTCATTCATCATAAAAATATTTGCAAGGATTCTTTACACATGTGAAACGGAATGGATCAGTAAAGAAATCGTGTCTTATTGATAGAATAACCTTACATTTTTTTAATTCGAGATTAGCGAGATTATGCGACTGAAAAACACATCATGGAGCCATATCCGCTAGTGGTATCTCTTCATACTTTCTTCATCTGGGGAGTTTGATTGTAACAATTATAATCGATAGTAGCTGCTTATAGTCGAAGGTTCATTGAATCTTCTAAATAATGTCACGATAAGTAAAAACTTCAAACTTAATTTACCTGTCATCCACATATATGATTCTTTATGAGAAATGCGAAGACTACGGTTGTATCGTTTCAAAATATTTTTGCTTTTTCATAGTGGTATTCATGCAAAAGTATAGAATTGAAGGAAGGTTCGATCATCATTGAATAATCAATTGGACTTTATAATAGATTACAGAAGTGAGAATCAATGGTACTTTTTCTAAGGCCACATATGCTGAGGTACCACACCATGAAGTAACTGAATATGTTGAGAGAAAAATAAGTTTTCTAAAAGGTTCGGGTCTGAGTGCAAAACGTAGTACCCGTGCAATACAATACTTCCTACAGATTTAAGATTTTGTGCGGTTCCATAAATTCTAAAAGCCTCGTACTAGAATTGATTTTCGTTTTGCAAAATCTAAAAATATTGGTTCATAATTAGACGATCGTGCGGGTTCCACTATAAACATTCTTTCTGGATAAAGGCAATCAAATATTTTCATTTAGATTGGTCTAAAACTGGCAGTCTGAATCATGCACGGCGAACACACACAGCATCTGTATTGGCGAATGGAAAAGTATTAGTTACTGGTGGATTAAGTAATCAAGATTTTCTAAATAGTACTGAATTATACGATCCATCAACAGAAACTTGGACAATCACTGGTAACATGAACTATGCACGTGCTGAACATACAGCATGTGTATTAACAAATGGAAAAGTGTTAGTTACTGGTGGATTTAGTAATCAGGGTTTTCTAAATAGTACTGAATTATACGATCCATTAACAGAAATTTGGACAATTACTGGTAGCATGAATAATGCACGAACTGAACACACCGCATCAGTTTTGGCAAATGGAAGAGTTTTAGTCACTGGTGGGCGCATTAATCAGGATTTTCTAAATAGTACAGAATTATATGATCCATCAACGGAAACTTGGGCAACTACTGGCAGTATGAATGATGCACGAGCTGAACACATAGCATCTGTATTAACGAATGGAAAAGTATTAGTTGCCGGTGGATGTATTAGTTTTAATCGTTTACTTAGTGGGGAATTGTATGACCCATCAACAGAAACTTGGACAACTACTGGTAGCATGAATTATACACGAATTCAATTCACAGCATCTGTATTAACGAATGGAAAGGTATTGGTTACTGGTGGGTCGAACTATAATTTTAATCGAGACAGTGCTGAGTTGTATGATTCATCAACAGGAGCGTGGATAATGACTGGTAGCATGAATTATAGGCGGTGGAAGCACACATCATCTGTATTAACGAATGGAAACGTATTAGTCACTGGTGGATTTGATCATTATCCTATAGATACTGCTGAATTGTATGATCCATCAACAGGAACTTGGAAAATTACTGGTAGGATGAATAGTGCACGAGGTGATCACACAGCATCCGTATTAATGAATGGAAAAGTGCTGGTTGCTGGAGGAATTTATGATGGTGAACCTTTGAATAGTACAGAACTATATAAATCGTTTCAAGCACACCAAGTGTATTAACGACTTTTGAATTTTGATGTGATTAGTTTATTCTCCAAAGCACAATTGCTTTGTTTTAATAACGATGAATCGCTTCTACCCAATAATCTTTTAGTCCTTGTATATCTGATAATCAGTTAAACTGCTACAAGAAACGTAAGCAACTACGAAAAAATTGGGCTCTGTGGAAATTCTTTTAAATTACGTATATTAGTACAGATCTAAACTTCATTTTGAAATATGAAGGATGAATTTCTCATCAGAAAGGAATTCTCAAGTTAGAATTAAAATTGCATAGCGTGATGACAATATTAACACATTGGCGTTAGAAACAGTATTGCCTCAACACAATGATCTTGCCAGGAGAATGCATACAGTTTAATGAATTAGTTTGAATTCGGACTCAATACAAATATTGATCTTGTATTGGGATATGGAGTGTGTTAAACTACCTGTAACGATCAACTGGATTGGAGTAGCTTGTGCCACTCTCGGCAAAGATGTTCATTAGGCTACTTCAAGTATTCAGAGTGTAACGACAAAACTAGAGAGTGCCGCCTATGCCCGTCGGCATGATGGTGTATTGTGTCACCTGACATCTCTAGTCGTGTGTCCAATTCATACATAACACACGTATATATAGGAGAGACAAGAAAGAGCTATATAAGAACAATGGAAAGAGAAGGAAGGAGAATCATCGAAGCGTGCCATCAATATCGGCACAGTTGCTACAATGGAAGTTATGTGTTAGTGACAATAAAACCTATCCATACTCTCCCCTCAAAAGGAAAAATTTTTCCGAAGCCTCAACAATGTGTACTTCCGTGAGAAATCTTTTTAAGTTTGGTATGCTTCTTCGTTTGTTTTTATCTAGGACATACTACGATACAATGCAATACTGCCTAATATACCACAAGTACCATATCCATTATTTGATTCCGAAGAAAAACGGGAAATCATATGCTTTAAATTATATTCTCGACTAAAATTGAAATTGTAGTTGAAACTAAATTTAGAGTAGTACTAAGAATTATATAAAACATCACCAGAGATACTTTTAATTCGTCTATGAGAAAGAATAATTTATTTCTTAAACTATTGATTCAACCAAAACGGTAAAACTCTCTTCAGTAAAAGAAAAACGCTTTTCAAAACGGAGAAGTTAACTTCACTGAATATTTTCTGAGAGAATCGTAAAGCAAATAAATGTTTGCATATTGAAGCTGAGATGGCTAAGAAATAAAAATCAGTTTCATATTTATTTTACAACATACATATCATTAAATACAAAAGATTACTGTAAGTATATAATAAAATATCAACGTCGTATAATGTCGATTAACTCTACGTTATTTGCTACTGCAGCGGATTTTTTCATTCGTATCTTATCAAAAATTTGTGTAGTAAAACATTTTATATTTGGCAAACATGAGCTGCTACAATCCATTGCTGTCGCGATTCCACCAAAGAAAGACAGAAAAGAAATATTACAGGTAAACCAAGAATTCCGAATGAAACACATATTTGAACCAATGGAGATTTTATACTTGGTAGTTCAAAAATGACTGAAGTAACTTGTTTTGTTGTATAGTAACAAGTATAATTCTGACCAATCTAGTAGAAAAACAAAAGAAATCAGAATTGTATAACTACTAAGGAACATCAAACTATACTTGTGCCTGTTTGTGTTTAGTTTTCTTGCGTATACTGCTGAATCTACTTCTGACTACTGTTTGATTGGAAATAGGATACGAGAATTCGAAATTTTCATCAAAACAAGTGTAGTAGGAACATGCATCTTCATCACATGATTGGCATCTATATTTAAACACTGTATAATTGAGTAAAAGACATGTTGTATGTGCATTCTGAAAGCTTCGATTATTTGCATGATTAGAAGCTCCTATTGAACCGAGCACGACGCAAGGAATGAACAGGATGCATGCACCACCACATGCTAAAAGTACAACAATCGAAAAGAAATCATTAAACCATGATTTTGCCTTTTGTCGTTTTGAATATTTAATCTTGTTAATCGCTGAATATTTATCGAAATGTTTAATGGGGCACTTTCATGTTGTAAGTGGCGGCAGGAGACGATAGTCGACTGAGAGAAATTCTGATCAGTTTCATCAAAGAGTCGATTTATCTACGCCTACATTCCCATCATTGAAAATATTATACTATTCTCAATCATCGCCTCACTCTAAGAATGGGTGTGAATGCTAGCGCGTGTTGGTAAGACAAAGAGTTCAACACTCACACATAGTCAAACACCAGAGCCCGCCGGGTCCTGAATTTAAGAGTATTCTTAAAACTCTCCATGAGTTTTTTTTTCATCGGATTATAAATGCTACTTTTAAATATATTGAAGAAGTTTTTGAATAAAATGAACGAAAATTCAAAAACAACTCATAAAATATTATTATATGAATCAAAATTTTCTGCCAATCGAAACTCCATCAGTAAAATTTTCAGAGCCAGGACCGGATTCAATGTGCGATAGTGGATGTGAGGATGTTCGAGAACCGGTTATACAACTACATCTGAACAAAAAATTAGTTAATTGAGCAAACGTAATTAGAGGTGCGAACCGTACGGCTGAGCCGCCGCAGCCGCCGATTTTTCCATAATATCAGCCGCCGCCGCCGCCGCCACCAAATTACTGGTAATTTTAAGAATTTTTGGGAAGCCACCGCTGACATGAATACATATTCGATCGAATCGAACATTTTTCCTTTAATTTCCATCAGTGAATTTTTAGCTCAGTCGCCGCCGCCACATAATGAGTTACAAATATAAGCCGGCGTCGCCGCTGTGGAAAAATTTTTAAGAATTTGTAGCAGTCGCTGCCGTTCAACCCTTTGGCTGACACCTCTAAACGTAATACCTATCGAACATCATTTGTTTTACTGCAGATTTGAATATAATAGTGAGCATAAAATGTATTCCTCTTTGTATTGGTAGATTTTATTTTTGGATACATTTATTCTAGTAGATGATGCCAGCTGTATGAAAATATGCACGTGTTTGTTGCATTAATCATTAAGCGAATGCTGCGTACGAACTACGTAGTCTCGGAAATTGAAGCATATGTCCCACTATCTAAACTGATGGGACAGCAAGTGTTCAGCGGTTTACAAGATTTCATGATCGTATTTTTGTTTCTGTCAAAGTTTCGTAGATGTTCTTTTTGATCGTTTTTTGCACAATATCCAGCATATTGAGGATTGTAACTTTTGATGCTGTCGCAGTTATAAAAACTAGCTATGTCACTAGTCAAACAACGAAAGTGAGATGGTACTGCCTTTTCTAGTGTACGAAGTAGAAATGTATGTGGAGAACTGAGAAGATAGTCGGATTTTCTGGATGGAATTGATAATCTGGTCTTATAATATTAAGCGCTATATCTTTAATTCATACTTACTTCAGTATGACGCTTCATGATGTGAGCGTCGCTAATCCTCCACTGAAAAATATGATTAAGTTAAACACATGCTGAAAGTTTTTATTATATGAAGCGTATGAATCAAATGTTGTTGTTTTAGGTAGTGAAAATAACCTAACTGTATCAATCATGAGACCGCTCATTAAAATATATTCTCTATTCAGTCATTTTGTCAGAGAATCTTTGACTCTCTTTTCAAATACTTTATTTCTAATAGGAAAAGTAAATATTTTTTCATATATTCGTTTACTATGAGAAAATAAAAATCGGTCAGACATTGACGATTAGATATGTTCTGTTTTGCTTAATCAAGTTCTTCAATTGTTGGACCATTACCATTTGATTTCGATGTACTATGATCCGATGGCATATCGTTGTTATGAATTTTAGTCATAATTGGTGAACAAATTTTTTCGATTTCTTTCATTTTATGTTCAATTTCATCTTTTTGAGCCAATCGATTTAATTCTATCCATTGTAATGTTGATTCAATTGTTTGATTTATTTTTGTTTTATCATTCATTGAAAGTTTCGATGAAATTTTATCATCCTGAATACTTGATTTCATATTAAAACAATATGATTCAAGTGCATTTTTTGCTACTATACGTTCATGTTGTAATTCATCTTCTTGCTTATATTTTTCAGCGTCGCTAAGCATACTTTGAATTTGTTCTTGTGATAATCGATTTTGATCGTTTCTAATTTCGATTTTTTTCTCTCGACCAGTTGATTTTTCCACAGCAGACACATTTAATATGCCATCAAATCCAATATCAAATGTAACTTCAATTTGTGGTACGCCACGTGGTGCAGGTGGAATACCAGTCATTTCAAAATTTCCAAGTAAATGATTATCTTTAGTCATTTTACGTTCACCTTCGAAAACTTTAATATCAACACCCGGTTGATTATCTGAATAGGTTGTGAATGTTTGTGCTTGTCGTGATGGAATAGATGTACCACGTTTAATCACTGTTGCCATAACACCACCAGCTGTTTCAATACCCAATGAAAGTGGTGCAACATCAAGTAATAGAACATCTTTAACTGCATCGGATTTATCACCTTTTAAAATAGCTGCTTGAACAGCTGCGCCATAAGCTACAGCTTCATCGGGATTAACCGAATTATTTAGTTCTTTACCATGAAAAAAATCTTGAAGTAATTTTTTTACTTTTGGAATACGAGTTGAACCACCGACGAGTACTATTTCATTAATATTTGATTTATCCATTTTAGCATCACGTAATGCTTGTTCAACTGGTTCGAGTGTTGAACGAAATAAATCGGCACACAGTTCTTCGAAACGAGCTCGTGTTATTGTTGCATAAAAATCAAGACCTTCATAAAGTGAATCAATTTCAATTGTTGTTTGAGATAATGCTGATAATGTGCGTTTAGCTCGTTCACATGCCGTATGTAAACGTCGAATTGCACGTGCATTTTGTGACATATCTTTTTTAGTTGTTCGTTTAAATTCTTGTATAAAATGTGTAACCATGCGATTATCAAAATCTTCACCACCTAAATGTGTATTACCAGCTGTTGATTTAACTTCAAAAACACCATTATCAATAATGAGTACAGATACATCAAATGTTCCACCACCCAAATCAAATATAAGAACATTTTTTTCACCGGATGCTTTTTTATCTAAACCATAAGCCATTGCTGCTGCTGTGGGCTCATTTATAATACGTAAGACATTGAGACCAGCAATGGTACCAGCATCTTTTGTTGCTTGTCGTTGTGCATCATTGAAATAAGCTGGAACAGTAACAACAGCATCTAAAACTTTTTGACCAAGATAAGTTTCTGCAGTTTCTTTCATTTTCGTTAATACCATTGATGAAATTTCTTCTGGTGTAAATAATTTTGTTTCATTTCTATATTGAACTTGAATTTTTGGTTTTCCACTATCATTAATTACTTTAAATGGCCAATGTTTCATATCGGACTGTACAGTTGAATCCTCAAATTTATGACCAATAAGTCGTTTAGCATCAAAGATTGTATTGATTGGATTCATGGCTACTTGATTTTTAGCTGCACCACCTATTAAACGTTCACTATCCGTGAATGCAACATAGGAGGGTGTTGTTCGATCGCCTTGATCATTAGCAATAATTTCAACTTTACCATGTTGAAATACACCAACACATGAATATGTTGTACCTAAATCAATACCAATAGCGCGAGACATGTTTGTTTGGTGACAAGGAAATATGTTGATTGTTTAATTATGTTGATCATGATTTTTGAAGATGGTTTATATAGCATTTTGATGAAAACTTTGTAATACAATCTAGAAGATTCGACAACTGATGAGAAGAATGTAGAAGACTTGACTAATGAAAATGGAAAAGGGAAATACACGATGAATGATGAGCTGATGTAAGATTTGGAGTTTTACGAAATTTTCGTCATGTATGTATCATAGACAAACCATACGATTTGTATTCGTCAATCAGGTACACGAATAGAGCATGCATTGAAGGCGACACCTGTCTGGAAGGGAAAAAAAACTAGGGTGTGGGTGTTGTGTTGGAATGTCATACACACCGCACATCTTGCAGTATCCGGTGATCGAAACGATTGACTTGAGCAAGTCGAAATATGTTGTAGTAGCTAAAAATTCGTTTAATTATTGTTTTGTGTCACTGTTATCGTAAATAGCCTTGTGAAGATATATTTTATCTCTCATTTTCATCTTACCTTCACTCGATTCACACAGACCGAGAAACTTCATTTAAATAAATCTTGTTATTTTCTTATTCTGTTCTTATAAGATATCATTTAATGCAGCAAGAAAATTTCAATCCCTATGCTTCAATAATGGTTTATTCTGATCGTCCAAATCCACGTTGGCAGTTATCAACTGAAGAATGGCATCAGTTAAGTAAATTAATGGATAGGTTACCGAAAATAACTGAAACTCACGGAGGTCCTTATCAACTCGATAGTCCATTAGGCTATTCTGGTTTTCACGCACATTTTTCAATTATATCAAGCTATCCTGATATTTATTATGTGGCCAATACATGTCAAGCTATTTCATCCAATCCTGCTGGATATATGATCTTTACTGATGAACAAAAACAGGTGGAAAATTGGTTTAAAGATAGTGCTAAAAAGCATGGTATTGGTATTACCATCACGAACATAAAATATTGAAATACTTACATTTGAATAAGATTTGCAAATTTAATAAAAAAATACATGCAAAATGAAAGATCAGATTTTAGATGAGTAGCAGCAATAGGTAGATCATGTTTCACCTTTTTAATGCCGCAGAGATTACGCTAATAACTTTTTAAAGTGATATCTACTTGCATTTCACTTAAATTTGATCGATTCATTTTCGAGAGATTATACATAAATACTACCATCATATTCACAAACGCGTTCTAGTGCGCCTATTCATTCACTATTGCGATTACCAAAACTAAACTATGGCCTTGCTTTTCTATACGTGTTTCTTGTTACTGTTAGTGACTGTTGTTACTGCCCAAGACGAAAGTAATAGAACTGAGAATTGAATATATTTCACTCTATGACACTTTGTTTTACATTCAATAAAATACAGGACTTGTATGTGGTCAAAATGAAATCTTCAAAACTTGCGGTTCGCCTTGTATCAGCACGTGTACTTACAAGCCTGCTGTTTGTATAGCTATGTGTAGTACTGGATGCTTTTGCAAAGAAGGATATGTGCGGGAGTCCAATAAAACTGGCAGTTCATGTATAAAACAGGAAGATTGTGAAAATGTGAACGTATTGCCACAGTGTGCCGAAAATGAAGAACTTTTGACATGCGGTTCAGCATGCCCACCGACATGTAACGATTGGTCTTATCCACTTCCAAAAGAGCCTACCGCGTGCATCATGATATGCAAGAGGGGTTGTTTCTGCAAGCAGGGTCTTTACCGTTCAAAGGATGGTAAGTGCGTCAAACCCGAAGAGTGTTGTGGCAAGAACGAGGTATTCACAAGCTGTGGTTCAGCTTGTGTTGAAACGTGCAACAACAAGCCTGATATGTGTACTGACCAATGTGTCGCTGGTTGCTTTTGTAGTCGTCCAGATCATGTGCGCTTAAATAACAGCACTAATAGTTTATGCATTCCTCCTAATGAATGTCCAAAATGATGAACTCAATTCTTACTTGAATTATTTGAAGTAAAATGAATATGAATATAAACAAATATCTCTATGTGCGGGAGCAAAAAAAAATAAAATATAGATACTCACAACCTTATTAATTAAAAGAAAAATAACGAATATCTATCATAAACAAATCAGAGAAATTCATTCATCATTCATTCAGTTCTATAATTCAAAATCGTCTCACGCTTGGTGAAGAGCTTTATTGACAGAGGTTAATGTTTTCTCTCTGAAACAAAATTGTCGTCAGGAACATTTTGAAGGCTGTATGGGTATGTGTGACTTGGTCCATATCAACATCTCCTCATACACCCATGCACTGATATTGTTGAAAATATACTAATGCAAACTTATGTAAGAATGAAAGATAATATAGAAAATGTATTTGGCTGCCTAACATTTATGTGAATATTTCACATATATAAGAGATTGCTACGCGAGCGATACATGACTAAGAAACATTATGAAACAATTTCAACTGTTAGCGATAATTGTGATGAAAGCATAGATGTAATTATAAAGTCTTTCCGTAAACAAGATCATATCTTCACTGTGCGTCTTATTTGTATCAGTGGAATAAAGTCGATGAATTTGATGATATCTTTGATATTATTGATGATGATAATGATAAACTTGAATGCATGAATGACGAAGAAATGATCGAAGATGATAAAATCAATGATAATTAAAATACTGTTGAAGTAAAGCTATTTTTACAAAGAGGGTGTGGGTGTGGGTGTGGGTGAGTCTCCGCTACCAAATCACCCACACCCACATCCATTCTCAAAATTAATAAAAAGAGGTGAAAACATGTTTTTTTTCTATAGGGTAAAGTCTGTTTTCGTTCTATCAAGTTGGTCATTGACAAAGATAGGCATCAAATTGCGCCAAAATAGCTGGACCACCAACAGTACTATAGATATTCAATCGTATTCCTTGCATCAGAACAGCTTCACCAAATAGGACGATACGTTTGCTTCCAATTGATTGTCCTTTAGCTGGAGGAATGGGTATCCAACAACCTAAACAATCTCCCCACATCATCAATCCATCAAGAGACCATTGACGAATACTAGCACCGGATGGGCTTCTCAAGTTTTCACGAATAACAACACGGTCGGCTAATTGCGTCGAGGGAAATCGCAAGATACATATGTTACCCGAACAATTGAATTCACTAGCTAATGGTGTTCCATAACAACCTCGAATATAATCACCAAATTCCTTATATCTACTGGCATGCTTTGGATCAACTAGGCCATCTCGACCGACTGCTAAATCAAATACTAATTTACAATTACGTCCTACAGTTGTATGATACGTATCGATTAATTCCTGTAATGGTCGAATAGGAAAATCAGCACCACCATAAAACCATCGATCACTAACTTGCAAAGTTGTGGGACATTCGGGTACTGAATAGTGGTTACCATTCGGATCTTCTTGGTCATTATCATTAACGGTTAACCATGTATCCTCATTAGCATAACCGAATTCATTACCAATGTTGCGAATACTATTATTTGTTAGACCAAATCCATTGAAAATCGATGCATTTGATTGATATTTTTGCACTAACATGGATATTCCAGCTTTTAATGATTGTGAATAGCCACCATCGAACCATATTTCTAGCAGTGGTCCATAATTCGACCATAATTCTTCTAACTGTTGTAGCACGATTGATTCATACGTTTCTTGAGTGATCGGCATTTGACCAGGGGCTAAGGGTCCAGGTTGGACACGAGCGTCTTGTACATTTAACCAATTATTCCATATAGCGGAATAGTATACTCCAGTTTTGATTCCAGCTTGATTACAAGAATCTACAAAATGATCAACGTAATCTGTATCTGATACAGGACTATATGTAACAGAGTAATTATAATTTATTGTTTCATTTGTTGTTAATTGAAAGTGGACATTGGTTGGCCATGTTGCAAAGCCACAGTTATGTTTAGCTACTAGAATAGCATACTTAGCACCAGTATCAACGAATGTCTGTACCCAATTATCAGTATCCACTGTATCGGGATAAAATAGATTGATATCAGGAACTAAGGATGGTACACGATTACAGCCATCGTATTCAACTGGTATATATGTTGCCATATTATAATGAATCAAAAAGCCAATATCTGATTGCTCTAGCCAAGCTAATTGATCAGGAGTTGGACGTGGATTAAGTTTAACATTTGTTGTCTCATATGATCGTACTTCTATGGATATCAACTCAAAAAATATTAGAATCCAAAAGATACTCATGATATATCTTGTGTGCGTCGTTTTATATCAAGCGTTTTGTTAACAAAAGGACGATCTAAAGCAGAAGTCAGAAAAACAACAATGTCAAGTACTAATACTTTGGTATAACAAAAAGTTGTCTACCTGTCAATAGATATAACACGCTTATCTGTGTGTTACTTTTATAAAACGATGAAGTAGATATCATAAAGATATTTGTTTATTCTCACTTTCAAAACTCTTATCAGTAAACCATACACCAGAGGCGTGGTAAGGTGTATGGCTGTGGATGCCCATGAACGAGTATAGATATCAAAGATTTACCATCTTCAATCGTTAAAATTACTATGAGTGAAACATTTAGCCACCAAAGAAAAGATCTACCGATAATACCTCATCCATGATTAAAGCTTGCAAAGTCGGCTTATCAATTGATGATTAAATTACTGAGAATAATAATGAAATTCAATTGATGGCAAATGCGCACACGACATTGAATGCTTTTGATCGTAAGTATTTTATCTCTATCTGAACATATTCTAATTCAAAGTAGAATTTATTCATAGCAATGATATTCAACGCAATTTACAATCATAGAAAATATAGAACAAAATATTTTGAAAGATTGAACTTAAATGGTAGAAAAATCAACCAATAGTATTTTTTCAAAGTTTCTTTCCATAATGCAAGACAAGACGCAATTTCCTTAAAAGCATAGTTCATAGTTTTATTAAACTGATACTAACATAGGCCTAAATATTAAAGATGACATTTATTCTACTATGACTTTTAGATAATTTCATTTCAATTTTTCGGATGCGTTTAAAGCTATAAATTATTTTTTCAATTGACTTTTTCTAATTCATATAAAGGGGGTGTGGGTTGGAGGTTGAGGTTAGAGTGTGAATTATCTCTTGGTTCACACGCACACGCACACCCCACACCCTCAAGATTTACGTTTTCAACAGTCTTTGTTCCCATTGGTATATAAAGTAGAAGAATTTCTCATAGCAGCTGCGAATGGCATGAAAGAAGATGATAATATCAATAGTGAAATTATTGTTGAATTTTTAATTGATGATATCGATATTGCAAGCTTGAAATGCGAATTGAACTTATTACCTTATTATTTTTTAGCTATTAACTTAGAAAAAAATTTGAACTTACAAAAAGATTTCAAAAACTCAAACTATTTCCGATTTACTCAATGTACAATATGTTGTGAAATCTATGTTGCGTGAATACTGCAAATTATTGCGTTTATATTTAACAGTTCCCGTTACAACAGCTACGGCTGAAAGATGCTTCAGTGTTATATATAGAGTAAAGACATATCTACGATCAATCATGGCACAGCAACACTTTAATCATCTCCTTATTCCTCATATTCATAAAGAAAAACTAGACAAGTTAGACTTGAACAACATTTGCTCTGATTTTATTGTAAAAAATCAGAGTAGAAAAGCATTTTTTGGACATCAAAAATAGTTTTTGTACTTGAATTTGTTTATTTGCTTTAGTCAAGATGTAAGATTTTTTATGCCTATGTTAATAATGAAATAAAATTTTGATAGTAGAATATTCAATTGTTCTTCAAGCATGCAAAATGGGTCAGTGCAGAAAATGTTTTCAATTAAAATTCTCACAACGAAATTGAAATGTCCGCTTTCTCTACTACTGTCGGCTTTCTATGGTCGTTTTTTAAAAAGTATTTCAGCCATCAGTAAATTTGAATCGTTCTGCCACCTATGTACCGCGGCTGTTCTGCAGCACACCGCGTTATACACTAAAAATGATTCGCACGACACCGAACCCAAAAGGGCGCTTTTAACTGTAAAAGGTTTTATACATAGCACGGAACCTAAAAGGGTTTCGATTTTGTTGCAATTCTCTGAACCCTTTTAGGTTTCGTAGATAGAACTACAAAACATTTGAAAAAGTATTCTAAGTCTATGACGACTATTTTCAGGCAACCAAAGTTTTTACGAAATCCACTGAAGGTTCCGTATTTACTTTGAAAAGGGTTCGGTACACTAGAAAAAAATTAACATGATTACCAAACTCTTGTTTTTAGTTCAAAACATCCTCTTGGGTTCGGTATCGAACCAGTTTTCTTTTCAGTGCACCCACAACCTCAGTCGAAACTCGTGATAGTAGCTACTAGACATTCGCACGCACATTTTTTATTCTTTTCATGTAATTAATCATTTTGGCTAAATCAATATGCGATTATTTTTGTTAAAAAAATGAATTTATAGCATTTTGATTGTCGATTAAGATATCATGAATCGTATAAATATGGTAGAAAATATTGCAACAATATTATAATTGTGAATATTAATAAAGGCACATCTATTCGAAACGGTCGTTGTTGTTATAGTTGTCGTATCAGGTTGAACAATGTCCAGTACAGAACTAGAGCTTTGAAGAATTTGTTTTATTGAAGTTTCCGTGCTTGGACTATTACAAAGATCACGATTACCAATGAGGGAAAAGCCGTCTTGAACGTCAGACAATGAATTTGAAAATGAGCCTATGCGATATATATCAATACTGCTCACTAATGTAATATTTGGATGGCAGGTACGAAGAAACGATGCATCTCCGTTAAGAATCGAACTACATGTACCACTAGTACAATTCACAGGATTATTCGACTCATAACACTGAGACACAAAATTTCCCATATTATCATACAATAATGGAGTCAAAGAATTGTACAAAGGTTGGTAGTTGACAGTCTTGAATCTATTGATGACTTGACGTGCATAGTTCCAATTACAGTCATCACCAGTATAACAGATGAAATGTATTAAGTAAATAAAAGAAAACTGATCATGGTATCGTATCGATACAATTTGTTGTGCTATGCTAGCAAGAGTCCCATTATCAAGGTCATTTTCGAAATCCGACGTAAAAAATTGATATGGAGGTGTTCAAAATCATAGGTTATAGCGACTGTAACATGACATACTTTTGACAATATGCGCCGTGAACAATTCGAGGGTAAAATGAGTGGACTTGAAAAATCTAGATTCATAGTACATTGAGAAATGCATTGATGAAGCTCAGCTCTTGATGAATCCGGTTTCATTACTATTTCTTTGTTAAGACGTGACGCAGTCAGACGAAACCGAGTTAACTTTTGTTGTGCATCTGATCGAAACGTTTCCAGTCGTTTGTCGTTTAAATTCACGTGACTGTGTATGAGACAAGCAAGTAATAATAAAACAAAACTCGTTGATACGTGCAACATTATTTTGCTGATTGAAACTGCATAAAACTCAGTCGTGTGTATGTATACTTTGTACTTGTGGAACTTTTATGGTATGACTTTATGATATACTAATGCTCTACTTGCAATATGTTTCAAGTAGCTTGTAAATCTGATATCAGCCACAACGTTACCAATAATATTGACCATCCAAAACGAACAAAAAACGATTTAGGCATCATAAGTATTATCAGCAATTCTTATTTACGATCTAAACAGCAATTCATCTAGAGCGGTTAGAGAAAAAGATTCTCATGTGAAACATCTGAAGAATCTTATTGCATAATACACCCACACCCTTTTGTATAGAATTGAGGATGTGTCTGTAGTTCTTTTGGAACTTGGATGTCGATAAGATGAATACCTACCAGAGATGGCCACGGTTCGGGTTTTTCAGAATTTAAACCGAACTGAACCGAGAAACGCAGTTTTCTAAAATTTCATCAGAGATCACTAGAATCATCTAATTTTTGCTCGAATTGATGTGTCCTACAGAGATGGACGGGTCGCGGTGTGACACCGCCTCGCCCCGCCCTGCCCCGCGACGGGGCGGGGCGCAATTTTTAAATAACGGGGCGGTGGCGATGCACCGCATTATTTCGCGGTTTTCCCGTCCCGCCTACTAATACTACTGTTTTTTGTCACGTTACATGCAAATCAACAGAGGCATCTTTAAATATCTTTCATGAATGTTTTTCNTCCTTTATTATTGGATAAAGGAGATGTCGAATGGAATGAATGTTTAACAAATACATACATTTCTTTATGTATATCAGTGTTTCCAATAGCAGGTGTACACAGCAGAAGCAAAATGTACAGAACATCTGCTAGTTCTGATGTACACTCTGATTTACAATTTACACTTTGCTCAGAAAAACAAAGTGTACAGTGTACATCTTGCTATAAGAATTTACACTGTGATTCTAACGGGTGCCCATAAAGAATGACTTTCGCAGTGTTTCCTCGATAACTTTTTCATTTTTGATT
>OENM01000240.1:3534-68012 GCA_900239745.1 Rotaria magnacalcarata
GGGTACCCCACAGGTATCATCGAAAACAAAATTTGTTTTTTCACGAGCCGAAGCCAGATATAATTGTAGATTTAAGGATACTGATTACGAATATCACAATAAGATCTCCGAAAATTCGTTTATTCCTTATAAAGCCTGAACCACTCGTTTGACCCTATTTTTGATTGTTTGTACCCTCATAGAATAACGAAACGATAACGTTTAGTGCAAAATTATTTCCTCTAACTGGTAATTTTGAGTTCTCTGCGAATCTTAAGTTTTTACATCGAAAAAATGTAACTTATGAAAAAAAAGTAGGGATTCCAGAGGAAAATTTGACCCCTTCTCTCCATATTTGTCTACCATGAGAATGAAGAAAGTCTGCCGCAACATCAAATTTTGGTCCTAAGTGCAGTTTTTCAAGCTCTATCGACTGAACATCTCAAAAATAATAGAAAACCCAGGTCGTTCCTGCCCGGCCGTAAACGGCCGTACGCTAATCATTTACGTTGAAAAACGGCATTCGCTTACAGTGGCCGTTAACGACAGTCATATACGACGTTTTACAGCGTATTACGTTAATCGTAATCAATGACCGTAAACGTTCGCCTTTTACGACTACCGTGAAAATACGGCGACTGTAGACGACGGTCATATACGAAGTTTTACGAGGTATTACGTTAATCGTAAACAGTGAACGTAAACGTTTGACTTTTACAACTACCGTGAAAATACGGTGACTGTAAACGACATTCAGAATATGCGATAACAAGGAGAAACAAACTGATTTCAATAGGCGAAATCAATCGAAATCGCATGAAATCCAACGAAATCATCGAAATCAGTGGAAATCATGGATATCATTGGAAATCATGGAAATCATGGAAATCATCAGAAATCAAAAGGGATCATTTGAACTCACTAAAAATCTTGAGGGTGTGGGTGTGGGTATGTGATATCTATTAGATCAACATGCACACCCACACCCTCAAGATTTTGCTTGTGTGTCGTAATTAGGGACAAAAAATAGCTTAGTGTCGTAATTAAGGAAAGTAACCCTAATAACGACAACGAGGGGTCTTCACCGTAGACCGCTGTTTTCTCGAGAACTGTATGAGTGAGAAAAGTTCAAAACATACCATTTGAAAAAGGAGACTTCAAGGATCATGCAAATATAAATATGTTTTTATTCGAATGTACATTGACCGTGAACGAAGTAAAACAATCAAAGTGAATTTTTTACTGTCGCAATTAGGGATATTGACTCTATACAATTCTACATCATAATATACCAAATTTTAAATAATTTAAAATATAAGGCGATTTGACTTCTTATGAGCCCTTCCTTTTCTCGGAAAGAAAAGCTTTTTGAGTATCCGTACTTTCCTTTCTTTTATTAAGAAACAGATACTTGTTAATTTTGTTTACTTTCCCATCCTTTTTCTCGGAAAGGAAAGTTATAAAGAATGATAAATGCTAAGTTATCAAAGTTTTTGTATACATCTTTCCAGTTTTATTGAATGAAGCCCTAAACGAGATATAGTTGAGATTTTCAAATGTGTTTCTTTCATTTTCTTGCTTTATCTCTCTCGTTTTTTGCATTCGTCACTCTCCAGACTAACCTTTTCTTTCTGTTGCTGTATTCACTTGATCGGACATGTTCGTCTATATTACTTGCGCTGCCTTTATGTCAACCTCATGAACCTCAGTAAATTCCATCTCTTACGTGTGTGCTAGAAAAGTTGAGCTTACTGTAGATTTTGATAAAAATATATTACCCATTGTTATCACATGCGTCGTAGTATTATCAACAAATATTTAAAAAAATAACGATCATTTTATTTTTGTTCAGTAGGTTCTTTTCTATTTTGATTCATTATAACTAATTGAAAGGTGATAAAATAAACAATCCCAGGTGAATGAATCCTATGACGGATCCTATCGGATCTGATGGGATCCTATCACCCAACAGAATCCGATGGGATTCTGGGTTACGGATTGACTGTCGGCTCCTACGGAAAAAAACATTTTCTTAATTAGGGGTGAATATGCATATTTTCTCATAAGAACACTAGGGTCATACGTTCATATCAGATTCCGTTAATTTCCAACACTGGATCCTACACCAAGGATCCGACTGTAGGTCCTGATCCCGGAATCCTATAGGATTTCGTTGGCTTTATTGGAATCCATGGATATTTGGTATATTCACGGTCTGATCCTTGTCGGAATCCGATAGGATCCTAGTGTCGGAATGACTCTCCTGGGATCGATATATCATAGAGAAATACATTGTAGACAATGTAGCATCGATTTTTAGGTTCAAGTATTGGCGTAATTGGACTTATAGTGCTAATGGACATCCTCTCATATGACGACGCATAATCACCCACTGAACAATACGTAATTCTTCACTGTATCATTTTCTCCCTATATATCTTTTCTCTCTATATATCTTCTTTCTCGCTATTTCCGTGTCTCTCTCTCTCTCATATTTATATTTTCCTTATTCTCTCTCGGATATAGAAGCTCGAGATATATACGAGAACGGTGGTCATTTCAGTTCGGTTCAATTCTAAACAAATCAAGATAGAAGAAAGTTGAACTTTGTAATACGTACGATTATATTCGGTTGTATTGAAAGACAACACACAAAACTCATTTTGGACAAGAATAAACTTATTTTGTGGAATTGTTGTTAATATTATACGCACAGTGGCTAAAATATATAGCTGATACTGATCCACACTTTGTTGTTCATCATCCTATTATGGTATATACGCAAGTCTATATATCTCGATAGTTATTCGAAGAATATTTACGCGACTTAAATATTTTTCCGTTACAGTATCATATTTATTTTTCCCTCTTTCTATCAAATCTTACTTTGGACAGAATAGTAGACAATTTTTGTTGAAATGCTACAAATCTATTTTCATGACACAATGCGTTGACTGAAGTTGAACCACTCCGGAACGCAAACTCGAAGCGATCTATGATTGTCATCACACGAAACTAAACACTGCGCAACTGAAATCTATGCATGGTTCAAAAACTTGTGAGATACTGCTTATAAATTTTCATTAGAAACTCCGGAAACAACCCTCGCGGTTAGAGAATAGTCATTATATGTTATACCGTAACTCATCCATCTTCTGAATCAGGATTCACTCTACAAAACTAAAAAAGCCGCCATAGATTCTTTCATTTTTCAGCCAGATTAGTGGAACCTATGCACTAGTGGAATCACTTAAAATCACTGTTTACTCGGCTCAGATACGGTTTCTTACAAAACTGTACGTTTCCAACTACCCTAAATCTTTTAGTAGTGTTTGTTTTGTTCCCCATAAGGATCAAAAATTGGCACACAAAGATTTGTCAAACAGCTGATTGAGTTAAAAATTTTAGCATCGGCAGATCAGACGTCTCCGTACACGAAAAATATCGTAAAAATCAAATTTGAAAAAACTTCGCTTTCTAGGCGATTTCAGAAACCTATAAGCCTCTAAATGTGACCATTAGTTATTTTCTAGAGAAAGTTTTAAAAGAGAGCTGCCTTACAAGCAGTTGCTGAAACATTGAATTTATACATGTGTGCACCTGATGAATCAGCATAATCTCATTCAAAATCGTGAGTCAAAAACAATTCTCGAATTATATCAGAGTCGAGTAGAATTTATTTAAAACAGTCGATGCAAAAAAAGAACATTTTTCTTTCAAGTCAGTTTTTTTCTGCCATATGTGGAAAACTTGTTCGAGGTCGAGGTCGAGGTCTTAATCGGGATAATGTTTAGTATTTTTTCTTCGGATAAGAAAGAACGAGAATACTTCTAAAGCTAAGCGTAGTCTGATGTAGCAGAATGCAAAGAGGGAAAATATTGTCAAAGGAAGAAAGAAACCAATAGGGAGTATCAACAGTAGGGAAGTAACTTGAATTTAAGACAAAACAATGAGTGGAGCAAGATCCATTAGAGCTACTGATATTAAAATGATTGTTTTATTATAGCTGTAGTCGATAGCTCAAATACTGTTAACTTCTATAAAAATTTCAAATTTCAACTTTCCATCTATTTCTTTTTGGAAAGAAAGTAGAGAAAGTCAAAAAGCTTTCCTTACCTAAAAGAAGGAAAGTGAGAGTGCCACCCCTAAGGTGAATCTCAGGCATAAGAAGATGAGTTGTGATGAATTATAAAATAAACTTGAGAAAAGCAATCAAACACACAGGTTGATTCTCAGGATACTAAAATTAAGTTGAAATGCTTTTACAGCTATGATCGCTATTTTGAACATTTTAAAAATCGAATGTTTTTTCGCACAAGGTACTTAATCGTTTAATTTTAAGTGAATTAATTGTTAACTCGAAACGCTTAATACTTAATATTGAATATTAAGTATTACGTTAACACTTAATTTTAAAAATAAAATATTGCGTTAACACTTAATATTATGTAATTAAGTGGCTAATACAAACATTTTTCTATTAATATTAAGTGTTAAATAAAACCACTTAATTAAGTCTCTTAATTAACTCAAATTAAAATCAACGGTCCAACCCTACATGAGTGATCGTTTTCTCCGTAATAATTCAGTTTATTTTAAAATAATCTAAACATTAGTGATTGGTTTTCCTTGACAATAGAATCAGATTTTTACATGATATGATTGAAAATGAGAATCTGTAATAATAGTTGAGGTACTATTGAGCTAGAGTTCAATCAAATAAAAATCTATTCAATAAATATTAAAGTGACCTGACGCATCCTTACATTTTATTCATAACCAGAAAAAATAATCGTAGTCGAGATAGTTAAATCCTACCACCTTGAGTTAGGAAATAGAGAACGATGGTGTTTTGTTCACCTTTTTACTTACATTGGAGTAGTGTACTGCAGCCGGGTCGGGTAACCGGCACCCGACCCGACCCGGTGCCTGGGTCTGGGTGAAAAGCTCCGGGTCGGGCCGGGTGCCGGGTGTGAGAGAAAAAGTCGGGTCGGACTGAGGAATTTTCAAAAAACCGACACCCGACCGGTCAACTGGTGACATCAAGAAGAAACATGAAATTCTCAGATATCATTGTCGATTTCAGTCATTTCAGTCACAGGGATGTGAATCTGATTGGGTTATTATTCACTAATATATTCAACAGTTACGACGAGTCACCTAATCTAACCCACAAACACCATGGTTCTACTTTTATGTTAAAGAAACTTCGCTGAGTGTGCCATATAGCTGCTTTATATAACTGATCTATTACCGCCTCACATTTANTCCTTACATTTTATTCATAACCAGAAAAAATAATCGTAGTCGAGATAGTTAAATCCTACCACCTTGAGTTAGGAAATAGAGAACGATGGTGTTTTGTTCACCTTTTTACTTACATTGGAGTATAGTTTCTGTTACGATGTAAGATGAGTTTTTATACGCGAATATCGATCATTCAGCATTGAAATGATTAGAATATATTGTGAAAATTTTTAAAAGCAAAAGAAGTTAAAGACATTTAACAATAATACATTCATAAACATTTTACGAAGTCTTAATTATTCACGATTGAGCAAAACTATAATCGAAATTTTTTAGATCTGGATATTTTTCAAGATCAATGATTCTTCTCGATCGAAGAATGTAATTGCTGCTCTAGTTTATTTTAAAAAATACTGTAAATAACCTTTCATCCAACGTTCGGATCGTACTATATAGTTAGTATAAAATCAAAAAAGAAACAAAGAAAATATAATAATTGTTTTTGGTAGATGTAAAAAGTTATTGAAATTTGCAACGTAATTGATCATTTTTTATGCTAAAAAATGCTGCCTGGAGGGTAAAGAAAAAAAATAGTACTTTGTCTGTCGATATAGTTGATTATTATCTTGAAATGAATTACTTGAAAACGAGAGAGAGCTTCATCGACGCAAAGAATTCGATCATGAAAAATGTCTAATGTTACGTTTTCATCACCTGAAAATTTTTAAATTAAAATCTACTGAACAATCAAAAAAGGCATCTTTTTCAATAAAAACTATTCACATAAAAGAAGGAAACGCCATATGTGACAAAAAGAAAAAAAAGAAAACTTCTTTTAACATAAATTAAAGTATTTTGTTCATATTGGTAAATAATTTTTTCTTCCAAAAGTCATTGTAAATAGTAATTGCATCACATTGAATAGAAAAATGTTTTATTGGTATATTAGTAAAACGTTTACCTCCTGAATTGTATTTAAACCATTTATCTACCATAACTTCTGTAATTATATTCGGTCCAATGCCATATAATTTTTCAATAATATCAGTTTCTGGTATATACATATAAATGGCACGTAACTGAAGTCGATGATCACGAAAGAGAAGAACAAAATGACGAGCTTCACTCGATTCAATTTCCTGAATTTTTGTTTCATTTCAATATTTCAATCATTACACGATATAAAAAAACGAAAACTTACTCGAACGATAATTTCACGTTGTTTGTCATTAGCTGAACCAGCAAGTACAACTTGTTTAAGTGAATTAAGTATTGTTTGTTTGTTCGATTTAGTTGATAGTACTGTTTGACTTCGAGCAAGACGTGATCCTGTAGAAAACAATCAAGGCAGTGAATAAAAGATATTTACCGTACACAAAAAAAACAATGCTCACCTGTTAAAGATGTAGCTAATGATGTCCTAGACGCACTCAAATGTGAATCATCATATGCATCATCCACTAAATGCATTGAACGTCTTGTAGGCGTTTGTCCTTTCGATAGATTCATTAGACTTCCACCAAATAAACTTGTCGGTACTATTGCTTTTGAATTTAATGATGTAGACGAATCATATTGTCTATTTATATTACAAATACTTGCGGCTCGATTCATTTTTGATTTTGATGCAGTTGTTGGCGCTGTTAAACTAGCTGACACTATATCAAAACGTTTTGTATTACGTTTAGGTGTTTGCATTAAATTTAATGAACTGCTATAACTAAGATCATCGTCAAGTGAAAGAAATGATGATATAGAAGGTTTTCTTTTCAAACGTTCTCGTTGACGAGCTGCTGCAAAATAATAATCATGTGATGACAATGGATCAGTCTCAAGACGTTTTTGTTCCATATGTGCTTGTAAAATATTTGTACGACGTCGTTCATCTTCTTGTCGTCGTTGAGTTAAATATTCTTCAAATAAGCGATATTCATTGCAATTTTCAGCTGCTTCTACTTGTCGTGCTTGTTTTTTAATTAATTGTTCTTCACGACGTTGATTTTGTCGTTGAATAAGAGCATCTTTTTTTGCTTGAATTTGTTCGAGTTCTTGTGGCTAAATTCATGAAAAAAAATATATATTAAATGATGAAGAATATTTTCGATAATTTTGTTTTTCTTACTGTTGATAATGTATCAAATGAAACAAAACGAGAATCTTCAAAGTAAGGATGATCATCAATTTCAAATAGATTATTTTCTAATTCTAAAACAAGAAAGAAACAATTAAAATTGATAAGAGGAAAGAAAACGGTATTTTTGTTCTTTTTTTCATACCAGTTGATTTATGATCTGTCGACGGTTGTTGATGCCCGGTTGAGAATCTTTTTAATTTATCTTTAATATCATTTAATTCTGCGCTCAATTTATTTAATGAAGGTGTCGAATGATATTGGATTTTATTATTATTATTATTTGATTGTTTTGCTAGTTCGCCTATGCATTTAAAGGATGTTATTGGTACTGTTGGTTTTATTTCTATTGTCGGCATTTCACAATCGAATTGTTTTTTCCATAATTCTCGTATGATTTGCACAATAGCAAGCATTTCTTCTTTACTCAATGGTTTACTTAAATCTATAATAGCTGCATTTTTACTTGTTGCTTCATTAATGTCGTCTTGATTGGTTGTTTTTGTTCCATCACTTAAACCAGAATCACTTGGTGATTCTTCCATAAGACACGGTAAAATTGATGGTAATGAATGATTATGATGATGATGACAAGTATTAAAAGCATACTGTGAATCTGACGACGATAAAGGTTCGTCGTGCGTATGATAAGCATTCTAAAGATTAAAAATATTGAACAAAACGAAAAACAAAATTAAGCAGTTCATTAATAATAACTATTTTTCTATTTACCTCAAGTGCTAAAGATGAAGATGACGGCAACGAAGGAGGAGATGATAATTGATCTCCTACTGTTGTTGTAGAATTATGATGCACTTGATTTTGTAAAGAATGTGTAACAAGAGGAATAGTTGCAATTGAATGTGAACTTGACGCGGACGAAATATGAAGACATAAACGTTGCTTTTTAGCATCAAGCAAAGCTCTAAAAACAAGGTAATCTATATAACAATATGAATTGAGATATTGATCATTCATATATGTCATGTCTGATGCATATATTATGTGTGTGTATGTATGTGTGTGTGTGTGTGTACTCAAAATCACATACTTAATCAAGTTGAATATCTAGCTTATTTAGCTATTTTATTTCGTGTGATTTAATTTCTTATGTTCAATCTGTGAGTATGCATATCAACTATCATGCAATGTCTGTCTCGTATAGAAGGATTCTTCATTGATCCTCCTATTGTTATTTGTTCATTTTCTTTTATATTGAGTCGTATTATTATTCTTGTTAGCATAGACTTTTGTAAAGAATCAGTCAGTCAATGGCTACAACTATTGTTAATTGAATTGAATGAGAGAGAGAAAGAGAAAGAGAGCAACGAGAATATAGACGCATAAGACGACATCACACGCAATATTACATAATTTGTTTGATGAATTCAAGAAGACGTCAAAGTTCTAGAAAATATTCAACATCAGTTCCTATTGTGAAAGGCGATGATTATTATCACGTTCTTTCTTATATGAGAGGACAATGAAATGCATTATAGTTTTATTATTCAATTGAAAGAATCCATATTGAAATAATCAACTGCGTTTGGATGTGGAATGAAAGACAAGAAAGAAATGGTTGACTGCTTTTTTTCTTTTGATTGATATTTTTACCTGACACGATTTAATTTTTCTTGTAATTCATTATTGTCAATATTTTTTGTTAAATTGAACGATGAATTTGAAAACATTGTAGTAGCTGTGTTCTGTAAGCGTGACTGAGCTTGTGCATGCCATGTTGTTATTGGAGGATTAAAATTTGAATTTGTTGGTACTTGCATGATGGGCGCCATTATTGTACTTGATGATATTTGACAATCACATGTTGAAGAATAATAATCCTCAGGCTTCTTGTGATATTTCCCATGACTTTGAGCAATCCAACGTGATACATAACTTGTTGGTGTGGATACTTCTGAATTTGAATTCGTTACTACAGTCGTCATTCTCGTCCGCGTATTCAATTGAAGTTCTTTTTATTAAAGATATAAATATGTTTCACTATCTAAACATGAAATATGTTACATATAAGAATGCATTAAATTATATTTGTCCCTGGTTTAACAGTTGTGTATCAACATGTCACTATAACAGGAAAAGTAAGTAAGATGAATATGTACATATCCGATCAACTAAGAGAGAAGGAGAAGAAAGAAAGGCTGACACACATACATACACACACACGCAGACAAAAGACAGTATGGGAGCTATTTAAATAAGATTACCCTCAGGTGAGAATTCGCATACATTGAGAATGAGAAAGAGAGAATATAAGGGCTAACTCTATATGCAGCTCATCGTTTGTTCAAGCCAATCGATTGACCACTAATTCGTATGTATATGCATGTATGACGCGAAGTGATGCAATCAAAAATTCGATATTCATGTGAATCAAGTAAAAAAGAGGTACAATCATTTTTTTCTTTTTTTTTCTTATTTCTTTGTAGAGAAGTATTTCCTTCGTTGTCATTCTAACACGGTTGTTCTCATTACTCGTTTAAAGTGGTGACAAATCATCTACTTTCAACAATGTAATAAAGTTCATCAAAAACAACAAACCCTAGTTCATGAAAGAGGAGAAGAAGAAAAGAAATTTATATTGCTGTCATTTATAACATTACAATTATGTTAGGTTATAGGTATACGTATGAAATGACAGACAAGGTAATGAAGACCTTGCTTTTCTTCTTCGTCTTTTTTTCTCTCATTTTCTCAATGATTTCTTTACTATATAGTGATACTCAACCGTTCTCACTTAATAGACAGTGATAGCTGTCAATGACACAAAACTTTTCCCTAAAGTCACATCTGCTCTTTGTCTTTTTTTTTATAGTTGATCAATTTTAATTTGTATTATACACTTAAAAATAAGAAAAGATATAAACGAGAAACTGTCGCATCACTTCAATGAGATCGATGTCCTCTATGAATGTGTTTTTTGTTTCAGGTGCATATATGCAAAAGCTAGTACACATATCACCCATATAAAGATGGCCTTCTTGCTGCTTTCTCTTTCTTTCTTTCTTTTTATTTCAAAGTGAAGCAAGCTGATGAATTATTTTACATGTGTAAAAGATGAGAAGCGATGCAACGACCAAAAAAATGACAACAGAAATTCAAATGTTGAGAATGAACATTGATAAGCACAAGAGAAACAGCGAAACGAAAGAAAATATTTACTATTCTATATGATATTCAAATGTTGATATTTTTTTTTTCTCAAATAAATTTAAAAATTATTTATCTTAATGAACAAGAAAATAGATGAATTTTTGACCTTATGTATGTATATCTTACGAAATGTAACGGTCAATCGGACGTGTGTCATCGTTCTATTGAATACAAATCAGTGTCGCGGTCGAATGGGCCGTCGATTGCCGCCACTCTACACATAGGTTATAATGAGATCTAATCAACAGTAGATATATAATGATTTGAGAATAATTTGCATGTATGCACGCATGAGTCTCAGTTCAAATCAGAGAGCCTCGTCTTTATTCGTTATAACTACACGTGTGAATACGAACAGGTAGGTCGGCATATAGATAGGATACACTTTATATAAATACAAGGAATAGTATGAATGAATGCACATCAAAGAGATGGAGGAGAAAAAAAAACGACGAGAAAGATTGTTGGAGTGCATGCATAAAATGGTGAGTTGCATAGAGTTATGAAATGTAACAGTACTTGTACTGAATGTAACCTTGTAGTTTTGATTCGGATTTCAAAGTGTAGAATCACACGAGTACACTACACATGTGCTTTTCAATGTAAAATGACATTATTTGATAAATAAATTGTAAAATAATTTAATATCTTTCGAAATATGTCAATCGTAGACGAATTGATTTTTTATTCTTGTTGATATTTAAAATTATGTTTCAAATGATTTTTATTCTTCTCAGGTCGTTACTCAAAATAATAACATCAAACAAAAGAAAAAACGAGAAGAATATAAACGTTAACCAGTAATAAATTGTTAATAAATTCGATCTATACATGAGAGACTTCTTGTCAAGCAATTATTATAATTATGTATGGAACGGAAAGGTTACAAATGTTCATGACATAACTGAAGATAATGAACAATCTTGTTAGTCACATTTTTGTCTGAGGAAAAAAACGTTTTTTTGTGAACCCGTGAAAATAGACATCGTTCTCAATTTAATTTCTTCGATAGAAATATATACTTAGAATCTTTAATTTTCACACGAAATATTACAATGAATATCCTACAAAAATATAACATTGACAAGCAGATGTTGATTATTACTTCTTAATTGTAATTGCTATTTTTGTTTATATGAATACTATACTCTTATTTATTGTAATGAACTCCACGATTTCTTACATTGAATAGACCAGAAGAGAATTCTAGAATGAATAATATCGTTGTTTTTCTAATATTACTTCTTTATTTATGTATATTCATATATATATATATATATATATATATGGATTTTGATATACATACAATGATTGTATACGACATCTGTGCCGTTGTACAGTACTATTTTCGGATCGAGCAAAGATAAGTTATTTATAACAACCAATGAAAAAATCAAAAACAAAAATAACAACAAAAGGCCTAAGAAAAAAGAAAATAAGAGTTTCTCATCCTGTTCGGACTTTTTTTTGTCGTTCTTTTCTTTAGCATCATTTTTCTTTTCTTACTTTGCGTCATTGTATATTTCACATTTTTCAGCTAAAACGCAATAATCAGTTATGGATTCAGTAACCACACCTGGCGCATTGAATATTCCACAAATAGTACGTAGAAAACCTCTTGCTTCTAATGTTAAATCAATCTTAGACAAAAACTAGATTCGTAGTGAAACACGTTTACGTGAAACAGCGTATCGCCTGATTATATCACAATTATTTTATGATGGTCATCAACAACTAGCTGTATCACTTTCTAATCTTCTTCAAGTAAATATTAATTCATGATTTTATATTCTTCAATAATTTCGTCTATTTTGAAGACATCACCACCATGTCCACCATCTGATCGATTAACACATATTGTACGACTGGGTTTAAAAGTTGAAGAAGAATTAGAACAAACACGTAAAGCATCGATTGTTGTTTCTGATAATGTTCAAGATATTGGTAAGATTTTATTCAATCGTTTTTTCCTCGCGTCAATTATAAAAAAAAAAGAATTGTTATTTTATTTCTTAGGTCTTGATTTTGATTATCAATCTGATTCGCCTATAACAAGTCCCGATGCTGGTTCATATGAAACATTCTATGTCACTGCTCATAAAGCACCTTGTCGTGCAGCTGCATTTGATGCAACTGGATCAGTTATTGCAACAGGTTCAGCTGATGCATCTATCAAAATTCTTGATGTCGATCGGTAGAAGAAAATTGGAGAATTTGTCTATTAACTAAGCAGCTATGTTTTGTTTTTATAAATTTAGAATGTTGATAAAAAATAATTTTGGTCTTGACTATGCTCCATCATCAATAGAATCTTCATTAGATAATCATCCTGTAATGCGTACATTATACGACCATGCTGATGAAGTCACATGTTTAGATTTTCATCCATACGATCCTATACTTGTGTCTGGTTCACGTGATTATACAATAAAGTTTTTTGAATATGCTAAACCAACAACGAAAAAATCTTTTCGTTCAATTAGTGAAGTTGATCAGATACGTTGTTTAAATTTTCATCCAAGTGGCGATTGGCTTGTTGTTGGTACACAAAATTCTGTTACACGTTTATATGATGTTGAAACAGGTCGATGTTTTGTTTCAACACAACCACAAGATCAACATACAAAAGCTGTAACTTGTGTTAAATGGGCATCAAATGGACGACAATATGCTACTTCATCAAAAGATGGATCATTTAAACTATGGGACGGTGTTACCAATCGTTGTATAAATACATTTGAAGGTGCACATGGTGGCGAAGAAGTTTGTTCAGTTATGTTTACGAAAAATTCAAAATATTTATTAACAAGTGGAAAAGATTCACAAGTTCGTCTATGGGAATTATCAACAGCTGTAAGTGGAGTTTCTTTTTTCTTTTTATAATTAAATTCTCTTCGATGATATTGATAAATAAAAATTGTTTGAATTGTTTTTTAAGCGTTGCTTAATTCATTATACGGGCGCTGGTACATTAGCGAAACAAGAACATCGTGCAACTTGTGTATTCAACCATACTGAAGATTATATTCTCTATCCTGATGAGAAAGCAACATCATTATGTTGTTGGAATTCAAGAAATGCTGAACGACAACGTCTACTAGGTTTAGGACATAATGCTCCAGTTAAATGTATTGTACATAGTCCAACAGCAGCAGCTTTTGTTACATGTTCAGATGATTATCGTGCTAGATTTTGGTGTAAAAGAACATTGTTTACTGATTAAAATAAAATGCCAGTTCTTTTTTTTTGTTATTGTTGTTAATAGACTANTTTCACTGATCTTGTACTTTGTTTTCTTTTTCTCTTAATTTCAGATCATGCAATCCTTATTAGATAATATCGAAGATGGGATTTATCCGTCTTTTCGTATGCGTAATACTTCATATTCCACGACCACATTAATAAATCCTCCTCTATTGCAAACTCCGCCTCCTCAACCGCTGTCATTTAACAATAATGGTCAAACATCCATTCAGCAATTTCTTAATTCTGATATGCTTGCATCTATGTCACGAAGTAATTCTCAACCCGATTTAACAGCTGCTTTAAATACCGTGCAATCATCTGTTAATCAATTAACATCGTCAAAATCTATGTCAGTTTGTTCTGATGATTTATATATGGACATAACTGGTTGTAATAGTTCAGGTGTTGTTGATGATCTGTTTCTTGGCATCGAAGCTGATTTTATTGGTACATCTGATCTATCAGATTTTTTTGAGAATGGTGATTTTTCCGAATTAGACGATACGCGTTCTTTATTTCAACAATTTCCCAATCCATCTAGTCTATTACCTGCACCACAACGTAGTGCACCATCATCGCCAAAAAATCGAGCAAAAAGCCGTACGAATAATCATGGACGGCAATTACCAACAAAATTATGGTCTAAGATGACATGTGATGAACAAACATCTGCGACCGAAGAATTAACACGCATTATCAATGAGCAACTTGGCCGACGTGAACAATTAGAAATTATAAGAATCTTACAACCTGATGGACCACAATTATTACCGTATCAAACAGAATTCGATTTAGATTTCACTGCTATGAATGATGATAAACATAGAAGAATAAAGAATATAATTAAATTCAATTTAATCAGTAATGGAGGTTCTATGAATGATGAAAGTGATGGTTATTCATCATTGTCATCGAATAATAGTGATCCACTATCTCAACGTATTGAGAAAGCATTCAAATTAAGACAACGTAAAGAACAACGACAAGCAGCAAAAGAACATCGGTCGGGTTTATTCAATGCCCAACATCATCAAGTACTTGAACTGACAAAATGCGATGAAGACATTGAAGTTGATATTTTATCATAACTTACAGTCGTAAACACTATTTTTCTTCTTTTTTTTAATTATTATTGTTATTTGTCACTCAACATTTATTTATTTCCATACAATTGCAATTGTACTCATATCTTTTTCTTTCTGTATCTATGTCGTTTTTATTTCTCTATGTGCTTGTTTGTGTATGTGTGTGTGTGTGTGTGTGTGTATGAAGATTGATGACAAAAAAAAAGAAATACCATTTTATTCCAAAAGAAGTATACTTCGTACAGAGAAAGATATTTTTAGAATAAAGTATCATATTAATCGAACTCAAATAACAGGCTCTTAAATGACTAGATAATCCTCATTAGAAAACAAAACGGAAATAGATCCGGCAATATGAGAAATTCCGGAAACTTCGGATAGAACGACGTTGACTCATTTCATCGTTAGTTGTTCTATCACTGAAGATTTAATAAATGATCGAAAAAAAAAAGAAGAAATATACTACATTTGACAGTTGTTTTTCCACTTAACTGTAGTAAAGGAAATGTATGTATGTATGTTTACTTATTTATTGTTTATTCTGGTTTGTAAAAAGGCCGGATTTATAATTATAGAAACACATGCTATAGAACATGTTTTTTTTTTCTATCTATACTGATTCAGATAGATGTTTGTAATCTGCGGATCTATTTTTGTACTTGCTAGTGTTTTATTTCTATCGGAAAGCAAAGAAAAGCAGAAAAAACAAAATGCCCACACACCAAAACATGCCAATATGGAATCGTAGAAGGGAATGAGTAAATTACTAATAATAGTTGAATTGAAAATGATGCGATGCAATCTAACAATAACGAGCTTGTTGATAACTATTATCAACACGGGGTATTATTAATATGATGTTTTATGTAATGAACTTATTCAATAGATTATGTGATGAGAGACAAAATCCATATGCTTGTGCTGATTTATGTGATAGCTTTAAAATATACGTATTGATAAGATATTTGATTTGTTTCATTATTGCATATGAATGATTAGTGAAAATAACTGATAGATATTCAATAATCTTTGTTCAACTCAGCGTTCTTAGTTTAAGACAAAAACATCGTGCTTTTTTCTCCATAAGTTAACTATTTTGTTTTCTATTAGTAGTATGATCATCATTGCAAATATTTGTATATAAATCTCGAGCTTCTTTTTTTTCTAGAATAATTATACTTGATCTTATCTTTTATGACAGAAAGGCATGTCTATGATGCATTTCTCTTTTTGATGTTTTATGTTGGTGCACACATATAGATTGATTTTCTTCTCAAACTATTTAGCCCGAAGAAAATCATCTCTTTTTGTTCGAATATTTGCTTCCTATAAAACTCATCTGTAACTAACTAAATATATTGTTATCTAATTGTTTATTTGATAAATACAATAGCTGATAGAGAAAAAAAAACAGCAAAATGAGGCTAATAATGAATTATATTGTTTTTCAATATCTTTCGACTTTGCTGTTCTTTTAGTAGGATTCAACAATAACAGCACGTCTATGATTATCACTCGTTCAATAACTATCTTCATCGTACTGCTAATAGTTCGATACTGATTGGTTTTATTTTGAGGAAAACATTGTTTATGTCTATTGATATTTCTAGGAATATATTTGCATATTTTGCAAGAAAAATAAAAAGATTGATCTTTTATGACCGACAAAATAACAATGAAGGAATAACGTCATACTTCATATAATCAACAATACATTTACGTATATGAATATTGGGTGCGATGAATTGATCTGTCCTAATGTGTCTACCAGTGACAAATCACCTGACGCTTAACATTAGATGATAAAAGTCGATATGTCACACAATCAAACATAGAAAGTTGATACTCTATTTTGTCCTGCAGTACAATGGAGCTAAAGAAGAAAAAAAGATCACTATTAACATTCACTTTGAATGAACATAATCATACTTCAACTGAATTAATCACTGAAATGCTTAGATGATCTTGATAGCAGAGAGGCGGGTTTGGTTCATTCCATTTTTGTTAACTCATTCTTAGTCTACTAATCATTTTGTAAATCTACGTGTGATTATGATGGAAAACAAACGATTACAGCTATAGATAGGAAAGTTTTTTTTCTTGTTGTGTGACCTTCTTCGTGCACAGCAGCATTTCTTAACATTTGTAGTCGCTCTTTTTTTTTTTTGTTGTTGTTGTTGTCTTTATCATTATTATTATTATTATTACTATTATTGTTATTGAGAGAATTGCTCTATTCACACTTGTTTTTGCTTCGTCGTATTCCCACAAGTAGACGTACGAGAAGTAATTGATCAAAAAAATTTGATTATTGGTTTTCATATTTATATATCTTGTCGTACATATAATGATAAAATCAAATTCGAATAATGATCGACTTTTTTTAAGTCGTTTATCCGAAACATACAAATGTCGTTCAGGTGATAATGTTATTCTTGAGTGTTATGTCCGTCATCAACGAATTAAATCTATTGCATGGTATGCAAAAGGTGAACTTGTTGATAAAAGAGGCGTTCGTGTTTGGCATCGCTATGAACCAAGCACAGGTCAATGCATACTTTATTTACGTTCTGTATTTAAATGTGATGAAGGTTCATATTGTTGTGAAGCAACAAGTATTGATAATGTTGCTGAAACGTTAGAAATCAAATTAATGATTGATAATCGTAAGTTGAAATTGAAAAATAGATTGCTTTAGCTTTTTTTATTGAAAATTTGTCTATATAGGTGATAAATCTTGGACTAAAGTTCCAATACTTTATATGGCTGGACATGTCGTATCTGGTGGTAAGAAACTTTGAAAACCGCATTTGAACAATAAAAACAAATTCTTTCCTATTTCTATATATTCAGGTGCTAAACAATTAATGGCTAGTTGTAAAACATGAAATTTAATTCTTATTATTTTGCTGCACAGCAACGATGTTTTTATTTTTCCATTACTTGATTTATTTTCATACTTTTTTTTTTAATTTTTTTTCGATCAATAGTCTAAAATAAAAAGTTCTGGAATAATAATATATTTCCGTGTTTTTTTTTGCTACAATTATAAATTGAAGAGAATCCTAATGATTTACAGAAATAGTTTCTAAAACGATAACAGATATTTAATTCTAGCATATGAAGTTTTCTATTCGTCGTCGTCTTCTGGTATTTCTCAACAATCTAATCTTTGAATAACAATATCATTCAGTACAAATAATCATCCT
Source organism: Rotaria magnacalcarata (assembly GCA_900239745.1). Lineage (NCBI taxonomy): Eukaryota > Metazoa > Rotifera > Eurotatoria > Philodinida > Philodinidae > Rotaria > Rotaria magnacalcarata. The sequence goes on from OENM01000240.1 coordinate 21,603, forward strand.
GTACTCTATACTAATTTACTTTTCATTCGTTTCTTATTAACGCTCATGATAATAGTAAAACTATGCCGTATGGTATACTGATACATATACAAGCAAGAATATCATAGGGGGAGAAAATAAAATGTTACAACATGTGAAGAAAGAATAACAATAACAACGAAATGATTCTACCAAATAAACGATACTTTCATGGCTGCTATATATAAAAGAGTCTATTCTATCCCTATCAGCTAATTAATAAATTAAAACGAACGATATTAGTCTACTGATTGAAACGAATACAAGATAAATCTACTTAGTTTCAATTAGTATTCGTTAGTTTGAATTTTTTTCATTAATCATTCGATCTGTCTCGTTAATCTTACGAATGATTTATTAATATTTCTTATACGATGTTTAATACAACAAATATGATTGAATATTTTGATTTATTTATTTATTTATTATAGTTTTTGCAACATACTCATCAGTTGTAATAGTCTGTCACAATCATAATAGAATTCTATTGCTGTATGTCATTTGTAGACATCAATTACTCAGTGTTCTTTAGTTCAAAGATGAGCAACAATTATTATTCTATGATAAACACCGTTATTATGATTCATTAATTGTTATATGGCAATGACTTATAAATTACGTTCATTCAGTTGATCATAGTGTCTATCGAGATGAAGAGAAGAAAAGCAATGAACAAGTTTGGTAAACTATATTAATTTTCCATTCGTTTTCTTACTTCAATGACAAATGAGATATCTTCACATAATGTTATGTACAAGTATTATTAAACATGATGGTCATAAGGAAGAATGACAGCATGGTAATTACAAAAAGAAAACGTTACAAGTTGTTGCATCATAAATTTTTTGTACAGTACCCTAAAAGAATAATCTTAACTTTGTTTTGTCTGAAAAAAAAACAGAAGTTACGCAATAATATCGTTTTGTCTAGAAATCGAATGATGTTGATAGTAGCTATTTAGTTGTTATTATAGCAATAAAAACAATTATTTCTATAAGTTAGAACATTTGTTTTAGAAGATTTTTATTTTTATCCTTAATTATTATTACTTCTCTCATTACATGACTTTTTTTGTTAAAGCACGTACTGTCTGATTCAAAATGCCTCCTTATCAGATGTCTTCTGTCGCACATTGTCGATCAATGTCTATCAACAAGATGAGTTCATAGGAGTGGTTAGCTATACTTTTGTTGTGTTTCTATATATAAAATAGGGTCATATCGGTCATTCTTTTCTCCTTCTTGTAGTTCTATATCTGTAATAACTATACGAGTAAAGAAAGAACGAGTCTAAATGGGCAATAATGAGAAAAGAAGAACGCATCCCTCTTGTGTTTTAGCCACTAACCGATGATCTTTTAGAACACTGTTGATATCCATATTTTTCCTCTTCGCTTTTCTTCTCTGTGATTATATCATCTCCACAACTGCTGACCAACGATCAAGTAACTAAACAGAAAGTACTCTTGTCATTCATCTCATATATACTATGCTGTAAGATATTCGTTACTATCGTCTATTTCTATCAATTGACTTCGTTCTAGTTAGATGTCTTCTTCTCTAAGACAATGACTATTGATAAAGATTTTCTATTAAAATTTACTCCCGTTGATGAACAAGATGAATACAAGCGAAGTGATTCAATACAAATCGGATTTGAACAAGAACTTAAATCTATAACAGTGCGTCATGGCGATTCAGCTAGATTTGAAGCCAAAATACGTTTAATATCAATATCATCATCGAAATCGATTGATCGATCATTATTAAATATTGAATGGCGTTTAAATGATATATGTATAGAAAATGATAATAATTCAAAATATCAATTTGGCTGTTTACAAGAAGAAAGTCGTTATTGGATGGATATACGACAATGTCAACAACAAGACGAAAAAGTTTACACTATTCATATTAGTTTTGATAATGGAAAATTACACGATGAATCCAGTGCTTATCTTTTTGTTGATAGTAAGTTAAAGAAAAATGAATTTTCTTTTTTAAATTACAGACATTTTGTATTAGACAAAATGAATTTTTTTGTAGAGAATAAGTTCAGCATTTAGCGAACTATCTTTGACCTGATCGATCATTAGCACATGTCTATCAAAATTTTCACACTTCATTATGATTTATTTGAAGATTGAGATTAGTATCGCTATTGAATAAGATAGCTACATACTTAGTTTTTAGAATAGTTAACAAAAGAACTGAGTTTCTTTTATTTTTACTTTTTAAACGATTGAAATATAAAATAGAATTGAAGCTTTTGTTTTTCTTGAATACATTTTCATCAGAACTTTATTTATATTATAGACGCATCAACTGAAATTTACGAAGAATTCATTCAACCAAATCAAAGAGAATCAACAACTGATAATTCATGGTCAATAGCAACATCTTTCAATCGTTGTATGCCACCAACTATAATACGATTGCTTAAACCTTCGTATCGATATTCTTCTGGTGAACAATTACATTTTCTCATTGAATATATTTCTCCATCAGATCAATGCCATTGTGCATGGCAAGTGCAACATTCAAATAGTCAAACGCCACGAGTCATAGAAGATGGATTTGTTGTTAATGCAGATTGTTCATCGATCTTAATTATCGAATCGATTACGCCAAAACTACAAGGTTTGTACACATTCTATGTTGAAAATATGTATGGACGTGCTACAACACAAACAACTGTTATTGTTACGACAGCAAATACGGATGATAGTACACAAGGTAAGTAAATAACAGGATTGATTATTTTTCTTCAATTGCTTTGATATATAACGTATATATGCATATTTACTATAGAATATCAAGAAATCGAAGATGTTTTCTCAGAAAAGATAGACGAATATCATAATGATTATCATCTTTATACAAATGAATCAACTCATAAAAGAAGTTCAACGATAAATAATACATCGTCAAGTGAATCATCAGATTACGAATATCTTAAAACTCAATTTCTTAATGGAAAATCACTGAGACTTCCACCGATTATAGATGAAACACCAATATACTCATCAGTAAATTTATTTTTATTTTCAAATACATTTTTTTATTTTGAATTTTAAATAGATCATCAAAGAACGACGACTAAACGAAGAACAACAATATGCACAAACGGATGCATTAAATGTGAAAGATTTGTACGGTCAACGGCATATTGCATATTTTGATCCATCATGTACATTTGAACATGTTGAACCCATTGAACAATGTGAAAATGAAGATGCTAAAACACGATTCCCAATAAGCAATCATCAGATAAAAAATGTAAGTTTAAATTTATAATCCACTCAGACTTTTTCGTATACAAGAAACATCCAAAGTTAATCTATTTATTTTACAAGGGACGTGATTCAACGGTTCGCATTAAATTCGAACTTCCACCTCCGCCACCCATCGATGATACTCTCGAAGAACATATTTATGAGGACATTCCAAATATTATTCCTACTCAAGATATTTCTACTACAACTTTTGCTCAACAACAGTCAAATTCAATAACCGATAATGATTTCAGTGTAACTGAACAATCACAAATTATTTCATCGTCACTGAATTCACTTGACGAAGCTTTACACAATGTTGAGCAATGGTCTGATATTATAGTTGATAGCGATTTATATGTTGCATCACCATCAAGTCGAATTTCAAATTTAATTCCATCAGTAGATGACTATGTCGATGAACAATATATAAAAACTCAGTTAGATATAAGTTCAGTTAATATTCTAAATATTTCTGTAACTGATAAATCAATGGATGAAATAGCCGATCATATGTATCAGGACATACATGGAGAACCCAATGAAATTGAAGATCGATCAACATTAATCATACAATCGAGTACTATGACTAATCGAATGATTGTGGATGAAAATCTAGTCAATCGTAATATAATTGATTGTGTTAAATCTAGAAAATCCTTTGAAAAGAAAATACTACCAGAAGTATTATACGATAAATTGCACTCGGTTGAAATTCCTAATCAAACAAATGAAAATACAATGTTAGTTTCAACAGATTTATCCACTACTATCGATCAAGTTATCGAAAGAATTCATGTCGACGATGAATTGATTGAAGCAAAGAAAACTTTAATTATTGGAATTCAAGCACCAAGTGAAATCCTTTCATCGACAAACAACATTGACAAAGAAGTCTCACCATCCATTCAACATCAAACTGAAAAATCGTTTGACATTGTCTCAAACAAAAACATTGATAATATCGATCTACCCATATGCAGAGCATATTCAAATGATAAAACAGTGGATACTATTATAATTACTACTGAAGAAGTTTTACCTATTGATTCATCTAAATATTGTCCTATGTCAAATATACAGATAGATTCTGTATCGATAAGACAAGGTAGATTAATATTATGAAGTTTTTCTAATAAATTTCGCTTTCTATTTAGATACGTTGACTTGTGAGCAAACTTCTGTCACATATCGTACAGCTATGAATGATAAATTACCAAGTGATCTACTCGAATCATTATCTGTTCCTGCTCAATTAGATTTATTACCACTTGCAACAATGCCAGATCAAACAACAAATATAGATGAACAACGAATACCTGATAGAACTGTTCAGCATGTTCTTTCAGCTTCACTTGAACCAAGAAAACTTATTCATATCGAAGGTAGCTCAGAAATAATGCCAATAGTTTTATCATCGTCATCGTCGTCGGATAATTCCAGTAGTATTTCACTTAACAATGATTGTAATGAATTCTTAGATATTAAATCAGAAATTTTTGATGAAATAACAAAAGCAGATGTCTCAATAATTACATCGTTAGAAAAACCGTCGATTACTCTTGCTGCAGCCGAAAAATTACAACATGATGCAGCTATTGAACTAAAAGATGATGATGATGATGCTATTAAACTAGATTTAACATCAGCAAAAATACCAATTACTATAGAAAATGTGCCTTCGACCGAAAATGAAGTTCTTACATTGGAACATAAACCTATTGCAAATTCACAATCAATTGACTCGAATATTAAATCTAAATTAATCAAAAAGAAGAAAAAAATCGAATCACTTAGTTCTATTGAAAACAGTCAAAAACTGATAACTACTGATAAATTAAAATCAATCGATAAGCAAACAATAACATTAGATGATCAGACTTCTTCTAAATCAGAAAGACAGAATTCTTCACAAGACAATGTATCAGATTTACAAAAACTTCATGATAAAATTGAAAAAGAACAACCAGCATCGAATGAATCATCTGACCAATCGTTATCATCTACCGAACTGCCTAATTCTCAACAAGAATTATTATCAGACATCGACACTACACATCTAAAACAAGAATTTATTCGACCAAAATTTTCTCTTCGTCTTAAACCAACAACCGCAATCAACAATAATGATAAACTGAAACTCGAAGTGCATTTTATCGGTCAACCAGAACCAACGGTAACAAACAAAAAAATTCTTTTTTTTTACATCAATATACTAGAAGATGATCTGTCTTTTCTTTTCTTTCACATAGGTAACTTGGTACTATAAATCGAATGTACTTGTACCTTCATCCAATCTACATATTGATCGATCGAATAATATTGATACATTTAGTTCCATATTAACGATTGATAAAATAAATACGGATTATGATGGCAGATTTAAAGTCATAATCAAAAATGAATTAGGTGAAGCTGTTAGTGCTGCACAAGTCAATGTTAGACGAGGTATTTGTATTCAATCAAACAGCAGCATATTTATATAGATTGAATTATAATTTTATTTCAGAATCTATAGCTATTCAATTCCATACACCAATGAAGAAAATAAATACAAGCAAGAGTTCGATACCGTCAAAAACAGAGTAAGTATTCTAATCACAGATATACGAGACTAAGCTATTTAGATAGTTATCTAGAGATAACTATTCAGAATTAATTTGTATCATATCGAAATAAATGATTCAATCATCGTTCTTTTTTTTTATTCATTTACTCGACGACTAACACTTTTTCACGACATCTTTTTTTGACTATGTGCTAATTGATATAACTTCTAAGGTAAGATAGTGGAATACATAGCACTATTAACTATCATTTTTTTAGATCTATTCAGGCATATCTTTTCTTCTAGTTTCAATCTCAATGGTTGAAGCAAAAACTGCTCATATACTTGTTTCATTTCACCTCCATCTAGTGTAAACTATAAGACGATTGATAACTGAAATTCAATAACTTTCTATTTCTCCGTATTACCTTTGTCACTTTTGACAAAAACACTGTTATGATATATTTTTGTTTATTATCTATATTCATCATGTGATTGAATGCGTTTCATCAACATAGTTATTTTTATTTGTATGAATTTGCTAAAAGCAATCTCTATTAGGGCATAAAAGTTGATAGAAGTCAATACTCATAAGTAAGAAACGGTGAAGCTAAATATATCTCTATACATTAAGCAATCTAATTGTTGCTTGCTTAAGTACGAATTTTCTTTCTTTTTTTGTTAAAAACAAATTGTTTTATCTATATTTTTGGGATTTCCAAGGTCATTACGTATTCATTACTCTTCTTTAATTAACTTCGATTATATTTCTATAGAAAATATATAAAACTATTGTTCTACTAATTAATTTCAGTAATATCGTTGTCAAAAAGAACTAACTGTCCAATAAATATTAAGAACTGCATCCACGCAAAATATTACTGTAAAGTTATCTTGTAATAATAGACATAAATAAATGCATATTTATCAAAGAAGATTAGAACTGAAACATTAGAAGTTGTTCTCTTGTCTTTGATAAAAAAAACCTTTTAATTGAATTCTAAAAAAATAATGAAGACCACTGTCACTCAGATAAACAAACGCATGCATGTTTATTGGATAATGAAAATTCATAGTTAAGAATAATATAAAAATATCTGTGTTTATTATTTTTCTAATAGATCTGCATTTTATGCAGAAACTTGCACATACGCAAACAACATATAATTAACTGATTTTTCGTCCTTATTTGATGTAGTCTTTATTGTTGTTTTGTTGTTTTGTTTTATTTTTCATCAGCGATCTATCTTGTAATTATACACGAATACCATGTACACAACAGCTTGCTCTGTTGAAAATAGATAGAATGTGGTTGGTGGTCTTAGGCAATGTACAAGAATAACAATATCATTTCTTCTCAGCAGTTGAGCAGAAATAGAGAAAAAACAAGCGTAATCTAAGTATGAAAGTAACTTATTGGACAGTTTGCATAGTTTCTTAGACAGGAAAATAGAGGGACGAATCGATTACACATGTATGCCGCTATGACTGTAACGAGGCGATACAACCTTTAGTTTGGTAAAGGAAACATGGAGTTAAAGAAACGTCGAACAAGGAGGTGGAGATAAACGACTGAAAAAGAATGTTCCTTTTTCTCGTCTTGTTTTCTGTTTCTTTCACTGTACAAAGGTTCTGCACCCACCCGATTGGCAAACATTGGTATTTACATCGTTACCAAACTAAAGAGAACATCTAAAGAAAAAAAGCCTAGAATGCAATCGATGACTGCAAAAACTCTTCGAAATGTTCTGTTGATATTGTCTTGTTTTCGTACCCACGTATTCTTATTAGGAGACCAAAAATAACTTACACATCAGCACAACAAATTTTTTAGTCTGTTCGATATGAGTAGGAAATAAACGACTAAGATGAATAGACGAAATAACGTAATATGATCTTAGTTCGGAAAAAATAACGCTCGTTGCAACCATATGTCTTAGTTGGGATAAGATCTACTGCTCGTAGGCAGTAATCTTTTATATCTCTTTATGATTGATCGCTGCTATTACGGCTGTAGTATTTTTCTTTGTGAATGACAGTCATGATCATTTTTAAATAAATCGGATTTCGATTTTAGTTTTAATATTTTCTTTTTTTTCTAATTTTTTCTAGTAATAATAATAAATCATATTCGAATACAAGTGACGATAAAGGTGAAAGTATGTCTGTTGAAACATCTAATGATACTGGAGAACGTCGTTCCAGTACATTAGTTATACCTGAAAAAAAACCCCATTTTTTACACCCACTTGAAAATGAATTATTTATTAATGAAGACGATCCACTTATGTAAGTACCATGTATACGTATATATTCATTTATTGATATATTTTCTAAAAAAATAATTAGTCTCGAGTGTATAATTAATGGTACTCCATTACCCGAATTAATTTGGTTTTTTAACGATCGTAAAATCATTTTTGAAGATGGCTATGATAGAAAATCTGAAACATTAAATCCTCATAGTGTTCGTCATCAATTACATATAAGTTCGAAACAAAGAAAACTCGGCATTTATAAAGTTCAAGCACAAAATACGTTTGGTCATACAGTTAGTACATGTCAAGTTAAAAAATCTGCACATTCTATTGATCAACGACGAGCTGCTTTTGAAGAATCAGAATTACAAGTTCCAGCTTCAAATGTTCAACGACGTCGTTCAAGTGTAACACAACCTCATCCTGATCAAATGCAACCAATAACGCAAAAGCCAATTATTGTTCAAGATCTTTCAAAATTTCAAATTGATTTAGGTTCACCATGTGCATTAACATGCAAATCAAAATATGACACAGAACAAAAATGGAGTAAAGATGGAAAACCTATTGATTCAGCAAAATTAAAGAATGGAAGTATATTTACTAAAGTTGATCGTACACAAGATGGAAGTACCCATGTATTTAATATAAAACAATTCAAACAAGAAGATGTTGGTCATTATGAATTAATATTGAAAAATAGTTTAGGAGAAGTTCGTTCTCAAGGTCAATTGGATATGAAAGGTATACCACCAATGTTTACTGTTGAACCAAAATCAGCAGCAGTTGTTAAAGGAAAGACGGTAGAATTTAATTGTCGTGTTGCTGGAAGTCCTAAGCCAGAAGTAATTTTTTTCTACGATGTTACAATTTCAATACAATGAATTATTTTATTTAGGTACAATGGTTTCTTAATGGACAACTTTTACGTTCGGGTGGTAAAATTTCTATCGTTGAAGAACGTGGTTTAGTTATTCTTCGAATCAATAATATTAAAGATAATGATGTTGGTGAAATAAAATGTCTTGTAAAAAATAGTTTATCAGAAATTTCACGTGAAGTTCAATTACAAATAACCGGTGAACAACATTTACCAAACATAGTTGATAAATCAAAATCAACTGAAGTTAATCCAAATGAAAGTGTCGAATTTTTTGTTAAAGTCACTGGTGCACCAACGCCAACAATTACTTGGACTCGAAAAGGAATGACAATATCATCAAATGAATTCTATCAATTAAGAACAGAAAATGATACGCATTATTTATTAATTAAAAAAGCTGCCGCCGATGTTATGGGAGTCTATCTTATAACAGCTGCTAATACTTCTGGAAAAGTTTCAACAGAAATTGATCTTCGTATTGCAGGTTTGATTCAGCAAAAATAAAAACATTTGTCTATTTCGATAGAAAGGATGGATTCTATTTTTAGGTTTAACGACAATATTTAAACGACCCCTACGTGATACATCGGTTACACAAGGTCGTCCATTAACACTGGACTGTGAACTTGATATCAAGAAAGGCGTGCCCACAGTTGTTTGGTAAGATTGGAAAATTAATTTATGTGTATATATTAGCTGTAAACAGATAATAGAATAATCGAAGAAATGATTAATGATGACGGAGGAAAAGGTCATCATGCAAAAGAATGAGGAGTTAAACAGTAAACAAGTCTATAAATATTCAACATTTGATTTATTGTTTATGTGAAAAAAAAAGATATACGAGCCATTTTAATAGATTTTTTTCTAATCTATTTCAAATTCTTAGTTTAACAAAAGAAATGATTTTCTAGGATGAAAAATAATCAGGCAATAATAACATCAGATCGTATTATTCCATCAATAAAAGGAAATAAAGTTCATGTCTTAACAATAAAAAATGCAACACCAGCTGATGCTGGCTATTATAGTATAACAGCGACATTAGGCAATGAAACAAGTGTATCCGATGCTCAAGTTCTAATCGAGGTTGCACCAACATTTGTTACTATACCTGAAACAGTTACTGTTGTTGACGGACAAGACTGTGATATACATATTGAAGTATCTGGTTTACCACCTCCTAAAATCAAATGGTCTTATTTAGCTGAAGATTTGGCAACAAATGCAAAATATGATATAAAATCTGATGGCAATCATCATCAATTACGTATTCATCATGCAACATCAAAAGATGCTGGTGAATATCAAATTATGTGTTCAAATAATCTTGGTCGTATAACAGGAAAAATCAATGTTCGAATATCATCACCACCCATTATAGTTCAACCATTAAAAGATTTACTCGTACCAATAAAACGTACAGCTCGATTAGAAACACAAATCTATGCATTTCCAGAACCGAAAATAGTCTGGTCGAGAGATGCCATACCGATGGATTTTAGTTTATATTCTGGCCGAATAAATGCTGAAGAACGTCGTGGAACATATTCATTGGTTATTAAAAATATTCAATTAGAAGATAGTGGATTCTATGTATGTGCAGCACAAAATGCACACGGTACTACAAAAACATCAGCGACAGTAACCATTGAAGTAGCGCCAGTATTTTTGCAACGATTGGAGAAATTAGAAGGTGTAGAAAATTGTGATATTGACATACGTGTACAAGTTGCAGGATATCCACATCCAAAATTAGAGTTTTCATTTAATCAAAATCCCATTGAATTAAAAGGCCGGTACGAATCTCGTTTTGTTTTTTATATGTACTGTGATATTTTTTCAATTGTTTATTTTTGACTTAAGATATACATTGAAAGAACTAAAAAGTGGTTGGTATGTATTTACTATTACAAATGCTCGATCAACCGATGCTGGATCATATTCATGTACCGCAAGTAATTCACTTGGGCAAGCATCATGTGTTGGCAAATTAACATTGTTCCGTATGTAGTTCTTATGAATTTCTTGAGTGCACACATATGTAATTACTTCTCTTTTTAAATGTTTTCAGCATTGGCACCACCAAATTTTACGCAAGCCTTAACTGATGCAATATTTCCTGTTGGTGGAATATTAAAAGCCATTATTAAAGTTAGCGGTTTACCATTGCCACGTTTAACCTGGTTCAAAGATGGTCAAGTTTTTGATGAAAATGAACGAGTATCTCTTGTGTTTGATTCACGTACAGCAACATGGACATTGACGATACGCGATTGTCAAGAAAGTGACACTGGCATATATGAGTGTCGCTCAAAAAATCCTGGCGGCGAAAAAGTAACGAAATGCACGATTACGGTTTCAGGTGAAGCAGCATCATTTATTGATACACCTGAAAAAGTTTCGTGTTTGGAAAGACAAACAGCTGTATTTGGTTGTCGTGTATCAGGTGATCCGTACCCATCGGTTATATGGTCAAAGGGCAAAGCAAAAGCATTCACAGAAAATACACCAAAATATTCACTTTATTATGATGATGAATTGGATGCGCATTTTTTTGAAATTAATCAATGTTCTCAAAATGATACTGGCATATATACAGTTACACTTCAAAACGTACACGGCACATTAACAAAACCTGTTTCATGCTTTATTGTAACCAAGCCAGATGAAGTTATTGATTATAAGAGTATTTTGCGTAAAATGTAGGCATTTTAATTTAACATAGAAAACTTTTAAATTAATATAATTTTTCTCTCCCTCTCTCTCTTTAATTCTATAGGGAATCTATACAACGTAGCCAGGATTCTGGTCCCGATTGGGGTAAATTAAAGAAAGGCAAAGGTAAACCAAAAGGTCCAGGTGATCCTGGTTGGCAATATCAATTGAAACATTTCGATTTAACTGGTGATGCAAAATCAATAAATTTGAATCAAGGTGAAGCTGGTGATCTATTAGGTTTATCGGCAAGTAATTATAATCGGCGTCCAACACGTATGGGAGGAGCAGGTGGTGATAATGCACAAGATGATGATGGTCATGGATCAGGTGTGTCGAAATCAGGTACTGGCAAGGATCGTCGAGCATCACGTCTTCCACCAGTAACATTTACAAAACCACTTTCAAATATAACGGTACACGAAAGTAAAAATGCAGCATTCGAATGTAATGTTTCCGAAGCTGAAGCACCAGTAACATGGTATATCAATGATCAGCCGATATCAAGTCAACGTGGACAAACATTATCGATTGGTAAAACACGTCGACTTGTATTAAAGGATTGTGTATTAAATGAAAATAATTCAACAATAACATGTGCACTTGATCAAACAACAAAAACCAGTGGGCAATTATTTGTTAAAGAAGAACCCTTTGATTTTACAGATAAACTGAAGAACTTAAAAATAAAACGTGGCGATAAATGTGAATTACAATGTACTGTTAATAAGCCTAATATTGTATTGCAATGGCTTAAAGATGGCAAACCAATCACTGATTTTCAAGAACAAGTGGATGGTTTAGTTCATAAATTAATTATACCCATAACTGAAGATAAACATAAAGGTGTTTATGCAGCAAAATATCTAGATGTGCAAACAGATGGACATGTAGAAATATTAGGTATGATTTATTGTTTGACTTTATTGTTTTACTTTATTTGATTCATTGTTGTTGGTCTTTAAAAACAAAGGTCCACCACATATTGTTAAGCCTCCTGTTAATTCTATTCTTCTTGTTGGTCAATCTGTTGTTCTTACTGCTGAAATAACTGGTAGTCCAAAACCACAAGTCACATGGCTATTTAAAGGTCAACCACTTAAATCAACAGCAACCAAACATCAAATTGATGCAAAAAAAGATGGAATATATACATTAACTATTCTTAAAGGTGAATCAGCTGATGAAGGTGAATATACAGTTGTAGCTGAAAATCCTGTTGAGAAAGTTCAGGCTAATGCTAAAGTAAATGTATGCACAAAAGCTAAAGTTGATAAATTAGCTGATGTTGCAGTTAATATTGGTGAAACTGCTCGTATACAATGTCAATATTCTGGTCATCCAACACCAACAATAACTTGGTATAAAGATGGAAAACCTATTTCACATGATGATGATCAACGACTTGTTATTACACAAGAAACACCAACATTATCTGTATTAACAATAAGCAATACAACTATGAACGATAAAGTTGTTTATTCAGTTAAATTAACAAATATTGCTGGGGATGTTGAAGGAAAAGCTAATTTAATTGTTAAGCGTAAGTTTAAAAGAAAATATCTTTCACTTTATTTTCAATTAAATTTGTTTCTATAGCCATAAAACCAAGTTTAACTCGTGATCTCAATGGAACTTATACAGGTACGAAAGGTGAAGATCTTATATTATCAATAGCTGGTACTGGTAATCCACATCCAACATGTCAATGGTTTAAAAATAATACTGAATTAACAGTAGCAACTGATACACGTATAGAATTTAAAGAAGATAAAACAACAAATGAATATTTTCTTATTATAAAAAATGCTAATCCAGATGATATGGGAGAATATCAAGCACAATTAACCAATGCTGCTGGTTTAATTAAAACTAAGAAAAGTAAAGTTACCATACAAAAACAACCAACATTTATTAAAAAACCACAATCAATTACGGTTAATCAAAACGATACAGGCAAAATTGAGTGTCAAGTCGATGCATTACCACAAGCGAAAGTTACTTGGTTAGCAAATGGAAAACCAATTACTGTTAAAGATGGCTATGAAACAACCTATGATATGAAGACCGGTATCGCAGCGTTAGTTGCAAAAAATATAACAACAAAACATGCCGGTAAAATTACTGTTCGAGCTGAAAATGCTGCTGGTACAGCTGAAGAAACCGTTGATATTAATGTTCGCTCAGCACCAATTCTTATCAAACCATTAATGAATACTGAAGTTGTAACTAATCACGATGTAACATTTACTTGTGAATTTCAATCATCACCACAAGCAACTATTAAATGGTTTCATGATGGTAAACCGATAACAGCAACACCAAATAAATACGATATATCATATGATACGAAAACAAATCAACATATACTTATTATTAAAAATACAACCTTACAGGATAATGGAAATTACAGTGCACAAGCATCCAATGAACTTGGACAAATTCAAACGGAAGCAAACCTTCATGTTATTTATGCACCAGATTTTGTTTCTGGTTTAAAAGATAAGACGGTTATTGCTAAAGAAACAGTTGAATTAATTGTTAAAGTTGCTGGCACACCACAACCAACATTGACTTGGTTAAAAGCTGGAAAAGAAATCAAAGCCGATGAGAAAAAGTATTCTATTATACCCATAGATAAAGATGGCAATGCTAAATTAATTATTAAAGATGTCAACGAAGAAGATCATGCTTTATATTCTTGTGTAGCTATGAATAAAGTTGGTTCAAATCAAACTGATGGTCATTTAAATGTTACAGCACCATTGAAATTTATTCAACCATTACAAGATACGGATGTAATCAATACACAAAATGGTACATTAACTTGTGAAATACAAGGTATTCCAAAAGCAAATGTTAAATGGTAAAATTTTATATCATTGAAACGAAAGATTGTCTTAATTTAGTTTTTGTTTTGAAGGTTTTTTAATGATATTGAACTTAAATCAACACAAAAACAATCAATATCATCTAAACAAAATATTCACACATTAACAATCAATCGTACCGATCTAACTGATGCTGGTAGACTTTTTTTCATGTTCATATTTTATTTCACTATTCTTTTATTATCTACATAGGTGTGTATAAAGCAGTCGCTGATAATGGTACAGGTAAAACTGTTGAAACAACTTGTACGCTCACTGTTGGCAGTATGTATTTTCTTTGATTATTTCTTTGTTTCATATAATCACTCGTTTTCTTTTTAATTTTTAGGTAAACCAAAAGTCGAAGGTAAACCCAATGATGTTACTGTTAATGTTGAACAATCAGCTGTACTTGAATGTACATTTTCTGGTCTTCCGAAACCTGAAGTAACCTGGTTGAAAAATAATGTTCCAATAACGCCCGATCAACGCATTACATTTCATGAAGATAAGCCTAATGTTCATTCATTGAAAATTTCTTCGTCTTATCTTGATGATAAAGCAACATATACATGTAAAGCTAAAAATCGTTTTGGTGAAGTAGAAGCGAAAATCAATTTGAATGTTAATTCCGTTAAACCAACCATTGTTCGTGATTTACAAGAACAGCAAATCATTGAGAAAGATAAACCATTAGAACTTCAAGTGGAAATAACTGGTCTACCACAACCACAAGTCAAATGGTTTAAAGGTAATGATGAAATCAATCCAGCAACAAATAAAGATTATCAAATTAACTTTGATAATAAACAAACATATACATTAACTGTAATGAATTGTTCACCCGATCATCAAGCTGAATATTCTGTGCAAGCAACAAATGCAGGTGGATCAGTGAAATCAAAGAAAACAAAAGTGATTGTACAGAAAAAACCAGAGTTTATTAAATTACCACAATCACAAACAGTAAAAGATGGACAATCAGTTGCATTTGATGCACAAATTGATGCTTATCCACAACCAAAAGTGACATGGTAAGAAAATTCTTTAGCGATCAACGAAAAATTTATTTAATGATTGTTATTTTCAGGCTTAAAAATGATAAACCATTAACACCTGATCTTGGCTTTGAAAGTCAATTCGATGTTAAAACTGGCCATATAACATTGAAACAAAAAGGTGTAACTACGAAGCATGCCGGTGAACTTATTTGTCGCGTAGAAAATTCAGCTGGTACAATTGATGCACCAGTAATACTTGATGTTCAAAGTAATTTGATTTAGGAGGAAAAAAAAGGTTAATTTAAAAACATTTTGTGTTTCAGCTGCACCGGTCGTTACAAAGAAATTGACCGATCAAGAAATCATGATCGATAATGAAATTCGTTTTGTTGTTGATATCACTGGTTCACCTTCACCGAAGATTACATGGACAAAAGATGATGTGCCAATCAAATCCGATGCTCAACATATTATTGAAACGAATGGTACAACTCAAACATTAATTATTAAAAATGCCAAAGTAACAGACGAAGGTAAATATCGTGTATCGGCTGAAAATCCTCTCGGCCATGTTGAATCAACTGCACAATTAACCATTCTTGAGCATCCAGTTGTTGATCAACCATTTGGTGATATAACACAGCCAATTGGTTCTGATGTTACTCTTACATGTAAAGTTATCGGTGGTCGACCAAGAGCAACAGTAACATGGCTTAAAAATGATAAAGAATTTAAACCTGATGATCGGCATAAAGTAAAAGCTTTACCTGATGGTACATGTGAATTATTTATAAAATCAATCGATGAAACAGATCATCAAGATAAATATACATTATTAATTAAAAATAAAGTTGGTCAAAAAGAAATTAATTCGACGCTAACTGTTCGAGCACCACTAGAATTTACTCAACCATTAAAAGATCAAGATGTTCTTTCGCAATCGCCATTCATATTAACTGTGGAAACAAATGGAATACCAAAACCAACAGTCAAATGGTAAATCCTCTATTTATTTTTATTTTTGTGAAAAAAACAATCTGCGTACAAGGAATTCTGAAATTATTTATGATGAGAATAAACACTGGCCACCACACCATCGAACTCTACAGATCTTATCAGTATACGATCAACGATCATATATGAATTAGATTTAGTTAGAATATAAGAGCTACTTTCTTATCGTATTTCTAAAGGATTTACAAGAAGGTTGACGAGGAAATCTGTGCGAAATTTGATAGAATATAGTACTCTCTTTCTCTATGATTAACAAAACCATATAAATATATGATTTCCATAGAGATTATATTAACTAATTGTTCTTTTACTTATTCAAATAGGTTTTTTAATGACCAAGAAATTAAAAATACTCCCAAAGCTAAAATCGAATCTAAACAAAATATGCATACATTAACAATATCGAAAGCTGAACTAACCGACCAAGGTGTTTATAAATGTATTGCAACAAATCCTGATGGCACAGTTGAAACCAAAGCAACAATTTCTGTTTGCAGTATGTTTATTTCAAAAACAAAAACAAAATATATATACATACATTAATCTCCAAATTCTTTCGCTTTTTTAGCTAAACCAAAAGTTGAAGGTAAAGTCAACGATGTAACTGTACAAATTAATGAATCTGCTGAATTACGTACTAAATTCAGTGCCATACCTAGACCGACTGTGACTTGGTTTGTATAATTTGATTTTTGTTTTGTTTTTCAGCTTCATAATCTACATTTTTCTCTAGGTATAAAGAAACTGATTTAAATACACCAATAAAACCTAATGATAATATTGAAATAAGTGAATTACCTGATGGTACAAGTGTTCTTAAAATTAAAAAAACTGATTTAAAAGATACATCACCATACGTTGCTCGTGCAACAAATAAAGTTGGTGAAGTTGATTCGAAAATCAATTTAACTGTTAAAGAAATTAAACCACAAATATTATCTGATATTACAAATGTTACTGCTACTCGTGATGAGCCAGCACAATTTACAATTAAAGCAACAGGAAATCCTCAACCGACAATTCATTGGTATAAAAATGATACTGAAGAAATTCTTCCAACAAATCAAGATTTTCAAATCGTTCATGACATTGCATCGGATACATTTATTCTTAAAGTAAATAAGTGTAAACCAGAACATCAAGGTGATTATTCAGCTGTTGTAACTAATTCTGGTGGAACGATTAAATCGAAAAAAGGAAAATTAACTGTTACGAAATCATCTGAATTTCTTGAAAAACCAAAGCCTGTTGATGTCAACGAAAATCAATTAGCTGAATTTCATACGAAAGTGGATGGTTTTCCAACGCCAAAAATTACATGGCTATTTGATGGAAAACCAATTACACCAAAAGATGGTTTTGAAGTTCAAACCGATCAAACCAATGGTACATCAGTATTAACTATTAAACAAGTCACACCGAAACATGATGGTAAAATAACTGTTAAAGCAGAAAATCCAACAGGCTCAGTTGAAGAAACTGTCCTATGCTCAGTTAAAAGTAATAGAATAAATTTATAAAACAAAAATATTTATTCTATTCATTCATTTATATTTTTAGCGGCACCAAAGATTACTAAAAAACCAACAGATACCGAAGCATTATTACATACAGATGCTGTCTTTATTGTTGATGTTTCTGGTTCACCAAAACCACATATTGAATGGTAATTTATTTTTTAAACCATCATCATCATCATAGCTAATTGATATGTTTTGTTTTTCTTTGACAAGGATTCATGGTGATCAACCAATCAAACCATCGAAGAAATATGAAATCGTTGAAGAAACACCAACAACATCAAAATTAATTATTCATGATGTAACACCGGAAGATGAACTACCTGTTCATATCAAAGTTAAAAATTCTCTTGGTGAAACTGATACAACTGTTCAACTTAAAGTACTTGGTATGTACTGAAAATATTTATTTTTAATTAATTTTTACTATTTCTCTTTCCATAGAAACACCACGTATTGAACCATTATTAACTGATAAAGAAGTAACGGTAAATCAACCACTTGTTCTCAAAGCTAATATTCATGGCCGTCCAAAAGTTGACGTTCAATGGTTAAAAGATCAAAAACCAATAGCACCATCAGATCATGTTAAAATTGAACGTAACGGTGATGAATGTATATTAACAATACCTAATATTAAAGAAGAAGATATTGGTGTCTATACATTATCAATTAAAAATAAAGTTTCCAAAGTTGATTCAACAGCAAATGTTAATGTAACAGCACCATTAAAATTTAATAGTCAATTAAATGATTTAGATATTATACAAGGTTCGAATGGTGTTCTAACTGTAGAATGTGACGGTATACCTAAACCGAAACTAACTTGGTACGTTGAAAAAAGAAATTCGTATTTGATTTTTAGTGAGTTCGTTTTCTTTTTTGTAAAAAAAGGTATTTCAATGATAATGAAATTAAATCTACTCAAAAAACTCGTATCGATACCAAAGGTTCAATAACTACTTTGACAATCAATAAAGCTGATATACCTGATATTGGTGTTTATAAAGTGGTTGCCGATAATGGAAAAGAACGAGTTGAAACAAAGGCTCATGTTGATGTTTGTGGTATGTATTGAATAATTTTATTTTGTTACAGTAATTTTTAAAATAAATATTTATTTTAGTCAAACCAAAAGTTGAAGGTAAACCTGCCGATGTTTCATGTTTATTGAATGAAACTGGTAAATTAAGTGTTAAATTTTTTGCTACACCAAAACCAATCATAACATGGCATAAAGCCGATGGTACTGAAATAAAACCCGATGCTCGTATTCAAATAGTTACTGATGATAGTGGACAATCAACATTAATTGTTAATGATGCAACAACACAAGATTCTCAACCATATATAGCACGTGCAACAAATAAAGTTGGATCAGTTGATGCTAAGATTAATTTGAGCGTTAAAGGTAAAGGAAATTATTATTCATATTTTCCATCAATTTAGTCTTTACATATTTTTGTTTTTCTTGAAGAAGTAAAACCAACATTAAAGAATGATCTTGAACCACAAATAATTAATGTTGACGATGAACTTGTTTATCGTCTTGCTGTTGATGGTCGGCCAGTACCGACAGTTAAATTCTTTAAAGACGGAACTGAAGTTGGCCCAGTTACAATTGAACAATCGAATAAGCCTGGCGATACAACTGCCACTGCTATTTTTCGTATTCCAAAGGCTACACTCAATGATCAAGGTGAATACCAAGCCTCGGTTGAAAATGCTGCTGGAATTATTAAAACTAAAAAAGTGAAAGTTACTGTTCAGCAAGTTCCAGTTTTTCTTAAAGCACCTGAAGATGCTTCTGTCAGTCAAGGTAAAGATGTGAGATATGAAGCTCAACTATCTGGATTTCCTGCACCGAAAGTAACTTGGTTATTAAATGGAAAACCTTTAACGCCTACTGCTGATTGCTCAATAACATTTGATGCAACAACTCAAAAGGCTTCATTGACATTACTAAAAGTTGATGCTGATAAACATACTGGTACAATAACATGTCAAGTTGAAAATCCTGCTGGAAAAATCACACACGATGTTAAACTTGATGTTCATACAAAACCAAAACTGGATAAACCGTTAAAAGATGAAAGTATTGTTCAAGGAAACGATGTAACATTATCTATTGAAGCAAGCGGAAATCCAGCACCAAAACCAGAATGGTATTTTAATGATCAACCTATTCCTGCAAATGATCAACACTTTCAAGTTATTACACCGAAAGAAGGAAACACCTATGAACTTAAAATTAAACAAAGTAAACCAACTGATGAAGGTGTTTATAAAGTTGTTATGAAAAATAGTGAAGGTGAAATAATAAGTCATGCGAAATTAAATGTTCATGTAGTACCTGTAATTTCTTCTTTACAACCAAAAATTGAAGCTATACAAGATGAAACAGTTATTATTCGTTGTAAAGTTTCAGGACATCCAAAACCGGAAATCACATTCTTAAAAGATAAAAAAGATGTAGCAACATTAGATGATAAAGCTCGCTTTCATATTGAACATGACGATAAAACCGATGAAGTTCGTCTTATTATTTCAAATGTTAAAGAAGAAGATCATGGTAAATATACTATACGAGCTAAAAATCCTGCTGAAACCATTGAAGAACATACCAATCTAGTTGTTACAGCACCACTAGCAGTTGTAGATAAACTACAAGATACAGACGTAATTAGCGGACAAAATCTGACATTAACATGCCGTTGCCAAGGTATACCAAAGCCCACAATACAATGGTATCAAAATGATATAGAAATTAAATCAACAACCAAACAAAAAATTGAATCAAAACCAGATGGTACACAAATATTAACAGTCAATCGTGTCGATTTAACCGATGGTGGACAATTTAAAATTGTAGCAACAAATCCACAAGGTACAGTAACATCAACATGTAATGTCGATGTTCTTATGAAACCTAAAATTGATGGTAAAGTACAAGATGTTCAAACTGTTATTGATGAACCAGCTGAATTAAATGTTAAATTATCTGGTTTACCCAAGCCAAAGATTGAATGGTTTAAAAATGGCCAACCATTAATTATCGATAATAAACGTATGAAAATTATTGAGAAACCTGATGGTGTTTCGTTAATTATTGATAATACTCAATTAGATGATAAAGGTGCATATACATTAAAAGCAACAAATAAAGCTGGCGAAATTGAGTCACCAAAAATATCTTTGAATGTAACAGCTGTACAACCAAAACTTAAATCAGATTTACAGCCAACACTCAATGTAACGAAAAATGAGCCTATTGTTTTAACAATACAAGCTGACGGTAAACCAAAACCACAAGTGAACTGGTTTAAAGGAAATGAAGAAATTCCAGTGGATCAACCTGGTATTAAAATGGTTGAAGAAAATGATAATACATATAAATTAATTATTGATAAAGCAACAGAAAAAGATCAAGGAGAATATAGTGCAATTGTTCAAAATCCTGGCGGACAAATTAAAACGAAAAAGACGAATGTTACTGTTACAAGTAAGTTGACCATTATGGTGAATTCTATTCATTTATTTGTTCTCATTTAAGAATCACCTGAATTCGTTTCAAAACCGATAGATACAACAGTTAAGCAAAATGAAACAGCTACAATCGAATGTCAAATTGATGCTTTACCATTACCTAAAATAACATTATTACGTGATGGAAAGCCATTGACACCTAAAGATGGTATTGAACAAACATTTGATGCTGTCAATCATCGTTTGATCATACGAGTTAAAAATGCTCGTGTTGATCAAAGTGGTACATTAACTTGTAAACTTGAAAATCCTATTGGATCAACTGAAACTTCATTTAAATTAAATGTTACAGCTGCACCAACTATATCCAAAGGTTTAACCGATCAAGAATGTCTTTTAGGTAAAGAATTACGTTTAACAGTTGTTTCATCAGCTAGTCCACAGCCAACAGTTAAATGGTTTAAAAATAATGTTGAATTGAAAAATGTTGGCACTAAAGCTAATGATGATACTTACGAACTAGTTATTCCTAATGTAAAACCAGAAGATGAAGGCACTTATAAAGTTGTTATTACAAATCCTCTTGGAGAGCAAGAATCGCAATGTAAATTAATTGTTATTGAGCCAACCGATATTAAATGTGACTTTCCGGAACAACAAACAATTCAAGTTGGTAAACCAATTAAACTTGAATGTCATGTTAATGGACGTCCACAGCCTGAAGTTACATGGACCAAAGATGGCAAAGAAATTAAACCGTCTGATCATATTCAAATAACTAAAAACCCAGATGGTACTTGTTCATTGACCATTAAAGAAGCTACACCAGATGATAAAGTAATTAAATTGTTTTTTTTTATAATTTTTAATTTTTAATTGACTTTTTGTCTTATTCAGGGTGTTTATAAAGTTGTATGTAAAAATAAATTACAAACGCGTGAAGCTCAAACACAAATTCAAGTTGCATCACCATTGAAATTTAATACAACACTTAAAGACACTATAGCACAAGTTGGACAAAGTGTTACACTTGATGTTGATTGTGAAGGATTACCAAAACCAACAATTAAATGGTAAATTTGATCAAATCAAAAAACAGACAGAGAATCATGAATTTTTCTCTTTTAGGCTTTTTAATGGACAAGAAATAACAACATCAGCTAAATACAAAATTGAATCAAAAGGAAGTCTTACCAGATTAACTATCCCGAAAGCTGATCTTATTGATACAGGTGTCTATGAAGTTGTTGTATCAAATGGTCTTGAAACTATTAAAGCACAATCAAAAGTTGATGTTTGTATCAAACCTAAAGTTGAAGGTAAGAAAAATACATTGGAAAAATAAAGCAAGTATCTCAAAATGACCTCGTTTGCAAATTAAAGAACGATTTGTTTAGTTCTTTTTTTTTAATTTTATTCTTCATCCTTTTATTGACTCCAGCAGTGCAAAGACAAAAGCTATTTGAAAAAAGTTCTATGTTGGTAATCTTCAGTTTCTCAGATTGAGAGTGCCGAAAGAGGAGAGTGACAAAAAAAGTCTCAAGTTACACATAACGTGTTCTTTGGAAACGTTCGTGAATTTCATCAGAAACTAATCTTGTTTTTGTTCAACAATTTTTCATAGGTAAACCTACAGATGTTAATGTTAACATTGGTGAACCAGCTAAATTGCAATGTAAAATTTCTGCTTCACCTGCACCAACTATTGTTTGGCTTAAAGATGGTCAACCATTGAAACCATCGGATAATGTCACTCCACATACGGAACCCGATGGTACGCAAACGCTTATTTTTAAATCTACTCAAATGACCGACAAAGCAATGTACACATGTCAAGTAACAAATGTTGGTGGTACGGCAGAAGTTAAATTAAATCTAAATGTTCAACAAATTAAACCCACTCTTAAATCTGATCTTATCAAAGATGTAACCACTCAAGCAGGCGAAACAGTTCGATTAACAATACAAGCATCGGGCACTAATCCTAAAGTTAAATGGTTTAAGAATGGCGAAGAAGTCATTGAAACCGTTGAAGAAACCTATGAAATTGTTGAAGAAGAAGAAACTTACACATTATTAATCAAAAATGCTAAGCCAATAGATAGTGGTGAATATCAAGCTGTTATTACAAATGATGTTGGACAAATAAAAACGAAGAAGATTAAAGTACAAATACAAAAAGCACCTGAATTGAAAAAGAAACCACAATCGTTAGTAACAGTTAAAGAAGGTGAACCAGCACATTTTGAATGTGAATTTGATGGAAATCCAACACCCAAAGTGACATGGTTACGTGACGGAAAACCATTGACACCTAAAGATGGTTTTGAAATTAAAACAGATACAACAACTGGTAAAAGTGTATTAACTGTGCATCAAACAACATCAAAACATTCTGGTCCAATAACACTACGTTTAGAAAATCCAGTTGGAGCACCGATTGAAGAAACAGTTCAATTACAAGTTGAAACAGCACCACAACTATTACAAAAGCCACAACCAACATGCGAAGCACATTTAAATCAAACAGCTTCTATTACATTTAAATGTTTATCAACACCAAAACCAACTATTAACTTATATAAAAATGAAGTTCATATACCAATCAATGGGGATCATTATGAGATTGTACCAAATCCAAATGACATGACAACTTATGAAATAAAAATAAAAAATGTTCGACCTGATGATGAAGGAAATTATCGTATACATATTGAAAATTCTCTAGGACATATTGATTCAAATGTTCAAGTAACAACAGTTGATAATGTATCAATTAAACCATCATCGAAACCAAATAAAACAGATTTAAAACAACATGAAACATTAGTACTCGAATATATTATTGATGGAAAACCAAAACCTGATATTGTTTTCATGAAAGATGGTAAAGAAATAAAACCATCAGCTAAAACACAAATAACTTATGATGAAACAACCAAAGTTTGTCGATTAATTACAACTGATGTTGGACAAGAAAATGAAGGCAGTTATACAGTAGTTGTAAAGAATAAATTAGGTAAACAAGAAACTGAACCAGTTAAAGTCAATGTTACAGCACCGATTGTTGTTAAAACAAAATTACCAGAAACAACGGATGGCATCTTTGGTGAACAAATAAACTTAACAGTTGATGCTCACGGTAAGCCGAACAGTGGCAGGAAAAATTATACATTCAGTTTTTTTTTAAAATTTATTTAGGTCTTCCTCAACCCAAAATTACATGGCTCTTCAATGGCCAACCAATTAAACCGTCACAAAAACATAAAATTGAACCAACAAAAGATCATCCAGATCAAACAACATTAACTATTTCTAAATTAGATACTACCGATGCAGGCAAATATACTGCTATTATTGATAATGGTATTGAAAAAGTCGAAACAACCACAACATTGAATGTTCATACGAAACCTAAATTAGAATCTAAACTTGAACCCAATATGACATTTAATATTGGTGAACAGGCAGAAATACCTATTCGTCTCAGTGGTGAAAATAATACAGTAACTTGGTATAAAGATTCTCGAGAAATTCACTTCGATAGCCGTATTCGTGTTGTAACTGATGAATTTAATACTTATAAATTAGTTATTGGTGACTTACGACCAGAAGATAAAGGTGTCTATACAATGGTAATCAAGAATAAAGGTGGAAGCATCGAAACAAAAACTGTCATAAATGTTAAAGAACAAAAACCACAATTATTATCGGACTTGAATGATTCTCCAAGTGCCAATACAGCTAAAATAGGCGAAGAGTTTTTCTTAGAAATTCGTGCGCAAGGTAAACCAAAACCAAAAGTAACATGGCTATTAAACGGTCAAGAACTATCATCACATTCATCTGATTACGAATTAATTGTTACTGAAGATGGTCTTTATCGTATTGTATTTCATCAATTTCATGAACGTTATCTAGGTGAATATCAAGCTGTCATTACAACCACTACAAGTACAATACGTACGAAAATAATTCGAGTTATTGGACAACAAGCACCCGTATTTACTCAAGCGCTACCGAAATTTATTCAAATAAAAACAGGTGAAAAATTAACTATTGAATGTATGGCTAAAGGGCATCCAACACCTAAAGTAAGTTGGTTACGTGATGGAAAAGTTCTATCAAATAAAGATGGTTATGATATTAAAGTTGATCAAACGACTGGTCATTCAATATTTATTATTCCAATTGGAACAGTTAAACACTCAGGCAAATATGAATGTAAAGTTGAAAATCAATATGGTACACATACAGCTGAAATAAATATTGAAGTTCTTCGTAAGTTAAAATAAAAATTGGAAACTTTATTTTCGATTTCATTTCTTTCTAGCACCACCAACTACTCAACAGAAATTAAAAGATTTTGATCTATCACGTGGACAAGAAGCTACAATTACTGTCACAGCTAATGGTACTCCATTGCCACCGTGTATTTGGTTTCATAATGATAAACAAATTTATCCAAAACCAAATCATATTGTTATTATTGATGATGGACCAACACATATTTTAAAATTACTTGATGTTCAATTAAGCGATGCAGGAACGTATAAAGTAATAGAAAACTATTTCTTTTTTTTTTTTGTTCGTTTTCTTATTCAAATATTCTTCTAGGCAGTTGTTGAAAGTTCATCAAGCACAACTGAATTGATCAGTCAAGTTACTGTTCGAGGTAAATTAAAATAGTTAAATAGAAAAAACAAACGGTTAATTTCTTTCATATGAATTAATTAGATGTACCTGATGAATCATCTGAATCAGTCGATATTCATGTAAGTCAAGGTGGCTCATGTACACTTGAATGCCAAGCAACAGGTACGCCGTTACCTGAAGTTATATGGACAAGAGATGGCCAACAAATAAAAGCCAATGAACATTATCAAATTGAATCAACTGCAAATGGTAATCATCGTTTAATAATTAAAAATTCTCAATATGAACATGCTGGGCGATATGTTGCAAACGTAAAACATAGAGTACGAACACAATTTATGAACTTCGATGTTACTATTACAGGTATGTTTCAAAATAAATCCAAATCTCTAAAGAGTTTTTCCTCGTGTATGAACAGCAATCATCTAAGAGAAACTTCTACGAGTGTGACTTTATGTATTAAACAAAGAGTTGAAATCAATTTGTTTATTTAGTAAATCTTACTACTTTCATCGATCTTTTATTGATTTATGTATATGATGTTGAATTAAACAATTGTGTGACCTAACGGAAAAATAAAATAAAACGACTATTGATCATTTTGTTTTTTTTTCGCAGAGAGAAAAGTGTCAACGACAACTACAAAAATTAATCTAACCGGAATGAGTAAGTGTATAAAAATAATAAGTAATATTTAAGAAAAAATTTTATGTTTTATATAATTAAGGCTCGCAGGAACAAATTCAACAAATTCAATCTCAAATTCGTCCATTATTTCTTCATTTTGGTTTACAAGATATTCCTCGTTCATTGAATGATATTTTATTTAATACAGCTCACGATCGAAACTTTCACACAGTTCAAGATCAATTGAAAGAACGTGGACGTTTATTGACAACACTTGAAAGCTATTTAAATCAAAATTCAAATCATCAATTAGGCAATGGAAAAAAATTTAACTGGCCAGAAGTAGTGAAAATTATTTTTTATAATCGTTTTCCAGAGATAGCACAAACAAATAAAATTATTGATACAAATGACGGATATAATGTTCAAATTAATGATCTTATTCAATATTCTAAATAAGCAAATATATATATAAATATATTGATGGAGTTTGTCTTTTCATTTTATTATTATATTAACCGTTTCACTAATGAACTGCTATTTTTATCCTTTTTCTTATTTACTTTTCCTTTATTTATTTTATTCGTTTTTTTTTCAAAGCTTTGCATACTAATAAAACTAGCTTTATTTACGGTTACACGTATAAAAGAAAATGAAAATATTAGACATACAACAGAAATCATACAGGTATCTGTTGAAAGTTGAAATATTGTTACATTTTTTATACGTTTCATGTTACGTCTAAAAGCTTTCACGCTTCGATGATTATCTGTGGGCGAACTCGGTCCAATCTCAACAGCATGTTTCAAACCTTTCGAACGTGAGATTATCATCATCGCAAAGAATAGTGATGTCGAGTGTGTGACGAGAAAAACATAATCCGATATATTTCAATGTTTTTTTTTTATGTTCTTTTAATATCTCGATTTAACATTTTTTGATAAAAAGTCTTACTGATTCAATTTAATGATAT
Organism: Rotaria magnacalcarata; assembly: GCA_900239745.1. Lineage (NCBI taxonomy): Eukaryota > Metazoa > Rotifera > Eurotatoria > Philodinida > Philodinidae > Rotaria > Rotaria magnacalcarata. Next base: position 49,449 of record OENM01000240.1, read on the forward strand.
AAACTATTTTATGGTTAGCTCCTCTATGATCAATATGGTTGGAACATAATAATACAGATCAGAGATGCCAGATGTGAAAGTCGAAAATTCGGAAAATTCCAGAATTGTTTTTTCAGAATCCGGAAAAAATCCGGAAAGGTTTTCAAGGATGAATTTTAGTCACGTAAAAGACATCTTTCTGAGTTAAATTATAAATAACTTTGTATATTTTCGCAAAATAAAGCATACTGAAATTACACAAAAATAAAAAGAAACAGCTAAATGTTGCCAACGTATGGAAAATAACTTAGAAATTATACAATTTGAAGTTAATTAAAACGTTGTTTTTTGGCACAATATTTTTCATTGGAATGAATAAGTTTCAGCAATTCTGGTTTTGATTAAAAAAATTATAAAGTTATGTACATGATAAAGATGAGTTAAAACGAATTTTTAATTCAGCTGCAACAAGTTTCATACGATTTCGTTTATCATCGTATAGATGCTTCATGGCTGAAAAACCACTTTCAACAAATGCATTGCTACATGGAATAGAGATAAGATCACCAATAGAAGAAAATATAAAATCTCTACTGAATTATTCACAATCTAGAATGCTAAAACAAATGAAATAAAACTGAAATAAAAAATCGCTAAAATCCGGAAAAAATCCGGAAGCCGGAAAGTATCCAGAAAAACTTCAAAAATCCGGAAAAATTCCGGATTTTCCGGAACATCTGGCATCTCTGTGTATTGTGTACTCAAGAAGTGAGTATACTCTAGAATCGGTCAGTATGTCCGTCCGGCCGTTTACACGACAACTTTCGAAAGGAGAGTCAGATCGTGATGAACGTTTCTAAACAGTTCAACCTCATCAATGTCTCAGTCGAATTCGAAGATGAAAAGGATCCGTCAAGAAATGCCTGAGTTATCGAAAAAGTTGTCATTATTGACCAGACCATCCCTGAGGGGGAGTACAGGGATTATTTTTTAAAACGTTTCTCTCAGAATTAACCACAACATATATAAATCGACTCAGTTTTTAACGTTGATTCCGAATATGATACTAGTTTTGAACTAAATCGTAGCTTTCTAACAAAACATCGCCTGAAAACGATCTCAAAATGCACAAAAACTGCATCCAGAAACCAAAGTGCCTAGTTTCTCTTGATAATTTTGGTGTTCAGACATTCTAGAATGACTCATATGTCCCATGTATTTTTTGCCGTACACATAACTCTCGGATGGAATCCGAAGTTTCCACATTTATTTTATTTGATAATAATTAAACTTTCAAACACTAATGACGTATAAAAGAAAATAACTCTAACGCCAAGTCCGAATATCTGGTGAATATATACGTTTACTGTTTGTTTTTATTTTGTTTTGACCATTATTATACTTTTTTTTTAACCAATTATGAATGTTCTCAAGCTACAAAACAAAATGTATTTAGCATAGTATAACGATTCGATATATTTTTATTCAATAGGTCTTTGTTTTTAATAAATACCTCGTCAACAATTTGTCCGTAGTCCGGTCGTTCGACTCGTTTCGCTTTTAAACATCGATACATTCTAAAACAGCTCTAATTAATCTAATGGTTTTCTCTGGAAATTCTTACAAATCTTGAAGTGGTGGTGGAGCTTCTGGGTCCATTTCACCAAGATCAATACGTAAATCTCTGATATCACCTTCGACATAATTCTCAAGTTTTGCAATCAATTGAGCAGTACTTGCTGCAGTAAATGGTATTTTTCGAGGAAGAGTTAAAAATTCAATCAAAATACAACCATACGACCATACATCAGAATAATTATCCGGTTTAGAAAAGCGTAATCGTTGTGGTGCCATCCAACGAAATGCGCCTACAGCTTCATCGATTTGACCAGCTACTGATGCATTTATATATCTAAATAAAAATTTTCTATGAGAGAATAATTAAATTTTTTCTTCATTTATACTTCTCAATCATTTGCACTGTACCAAAATCAGATATTTTGGCTGTTGCATGATCACGTTTAAGTAATACATTATTGGACGATAAATCTCCATGAAGTAATGATGCATCATGTAATAATTTAACGCCACGAGCTATATCAGTTAACAAAACAATACCTTGAAACCAATTCAGCGGTATAGATTTATTGTTGCCATCATGTAGCCAACTATTTAATGTTCCACCAGCCATAAATTCCATAACTAAATAGTATGTATGATAGTAGAGAGAGAGGGAGAAACAAAATGAATTATATTCATATGTTACCAAACATTGCTGGATCTCTACAATACGCAATAGCTTCAACAACATTTCGGTGACGAAAATTTCTTAATTTTCTAAATTCAATTAACGCTTCTTCAAAGTCTTCTTTACGCAAGGGAATTTTAACTGCTACTTTTCGACCTCGAAAAACACCTAAAACTAATCAGTAAAAGAAACATGTATTTGTTTATCATAAGAATACCTTCAATAACCTTGCCAAAACCACCTTCTCCAAGTTTTCGACCTTGTATAACTTCCTTTATTAAATGATAAGAATAATATTTAAGGAGTATATCAATTTTATACATACTGATCCTTTAATAATAGGAACTTCGTCTTTTTCCACTGGTGTTATTCTTTTAGGTGTATTAACATGTTTTGCTTTTATTTTCGATGGTTTCCGTGAGTGTTTAGGTTTATTTTTTGTTGTTTTCTTTTTAACTTTTTTATGCAGATTTTTTCGTTTATTTTTAGGTCCAGTTGGTTTCAAAGATTTTTTAGGGGTTTTTAAATTTGCTTTTTTCTTTGAATTTTTTGGAACTGTTTTTTTCTTGATAACTTTTTTTTTATTATTTTTCGCCTTTTTAACACCACCTTTGCTTACACCACCACGACCGGTTGAAATCTTTTTAATACTTGTCTTGTTTTTACCCACTGTTGACTTACTTCGTTTAGATAGTTTACCCTTCGATTTTGGTTTTAACAGTTTTTTAGCCATATTAAACGATAGATTGGTTTGTCATTTTCAAATAAATAAACAATAAAAGAAAAGAAATTTTCCGCGCTTAAAAATCATTGTCATAATGGCATAGTACTTGATGACAGAAGAAAATCGATTAGTTTTTAATTGTTACACACAGTTACCTGATACATCTCGAGTTGGCCATTTTCTTTTCTATTTAGTAATCATGAATTGATGTGAGTAAGTGTATTTCGGACAAGCAAATTATACAGATGATCTTTGTTTCTTTGAACATTTCGTGTAGAAATATTAGAAAATAATCGACTCAAATAAATTCTGATTAACCATTTTCCACAAGGGGGAAAAACTGATTTCTTGTCCCAGAAATCATGAGAGATCACCAGAAATCACTTAAAATTATTAAAAGACGGTCGGACAAAAATAAAGCCTGACAATCGATTTTGACTGTTAGAAAAACATGAGAAGCCATTAGAAATCACTGAAAATCACTAGAAATCATTTCATATTACAAAAATTCTCCAAATATACAGTAAAAAAGAACGTATTGATTTCTAGTGATTTCAGCCGATTTTTCTGATTTTCTACTTTTGTATGAGGATCCCCAAATTTCGTGACTATCCTTAAATTCCATCGATTTCTCATCGATTTTATTCATTTATTAGCATTTTCAACGACTTTCGGCTATGCAACTTTTACATATAAAACTGATTTCCTGCGATGGAAATCATTAGAAATCACCAGAAATCAGGAGAAATCAAAGAAATCAGTTTTTCTCCTTTGATTTTCCATCAATACATTGGATTTCATTTTTTATAGATTTCAATTAAATCAATGAAAATATGTTTCTATTCGCTTTAAATTTCATTCAAACTCTTTTGTTATTTTCAAGGAATAGATTATATTTCAATGATTTCCTATTATTTTTATTTTCCGACTTTAACATCATCACCAAAGCCACACTCGCGAATAGAAAAAAGAAACTCCATAAGAACGAATTATTATTATTATTTGTTTTTCTAATCACACACGAACATGTTTTATGATGTCTGCATTTCGATCAGTGTATGAAAAGAAAAAAAAACAGGCCCACAAAAGTAAACATATCACTAGTAAACGTTAACTAGAGAGTATTAATAATAAAGTACGAAAAAGGAAAAAAAAAGAGAAAAAAGAATGTGAAAAGAAAACGAGAAATATGAATATAACTTCTGTACATCAATCTCCCTCATCTCTTCTTATTTTAATCTTGTTAATAAGCATGTTGCTAATGCTAGAGCTTGTGTGTATAAAAAAAAGAGAATCGAGAAAAACAAACAGCAACTGCAAAAAAATAATGTATAACAAAAAAAGAGACAAAGAGATGATTGGAGCATCTCTCATGTATATTAGGAAAATACAGAATTAGGAAAGTAAGAAAGAAAAAGGAGGAAGGAACGATACGTCACAACAATATGAATCCGAGCGCATACTGTAAAGAATCGAAAAAAATTGACTAGAGATGAGGAAGGAAGACCGATCGATTATTTTTCTTTATGGATACAATATATCTTCGATTTTCTTTAATAATTCTTTTGTATAGTCAATTGCTTGTTCGGCTTGAGCTAAAATATATAACAATTATGGATTAGACTTCGTTCAATAGGAGAATACAGGCTTCAGTAAAAACAAAAACTATATAGATAAAAGAATCTCGATTTAAAATTTACATAAGCTAACTAAATTTCTCAATAACTACATGGATAGAAAATAAAATATAATCGACCGTAATAAAGATACGAAAGTAATGCATGTGAGTATTATTATATTTTATGGCTGATAAGATTAAGGATCCACGAAAAACTACTCTGAAGTTTTACAATACTATATTACGAGAAAGCGCTCTGTTTTGCATGCTAGCTATCCTGCTTTTTTTCTCTCCGACGGATACGGAGTTCGAAAAAATGTTAAAATAAACTTACAAACAGTGAACACTTCAGCTGGAATTTTAGCGAATCGTGCTGCATTAGGATATTGCATTCGATTTGGATCTCCAATCCATTTGTATAATTTATATCCTATTTCTCGAACATCATTTTCAACACCAATTAATAAACCAGGAATGTCAGCTGTCATATTTTTTCCAGTATCTCTATAATAATGATAAGCTTTTAATGCTTTTTCAGCCGCCTAAAATACAAACAACATCTGTTTAGTTTTGATTTTTTTGTCTTCAATGATTTTCATACCCGATAACATTTATAGCAAACCCAATCATAAGCAACTTGACTAGTTGATGAATGCATATCATTGTATGCACTTTCAAGATCATGTTGAGCTTGTTTGAGCCATCGATCAGCTTCTGATTGTTGATAATTACGTTTACGACGCGCATTTGGACTTTCTTCTGTTATTAAAAATAAATAGAAAAGAAATGTTAAATTTTTATTCTCAACAATGAACAGGTTCGAATATGTGCGATTTCAAACACAAAATAACAGTACAATAAGAAGACAAAAAAAAGCCACTGAAACTTACTTCCTCCTGTTGATGATGATGTTTGAGCACTCGTACCATTTGTAGTACCACTCGTTGGATTTTCTTCAGTGGTAGTAAAAAATCCATGACGCCGTTGAAAACCATGCTGACGACGATATTGCCATTCTTCACGTGCCGTACGAAATGATGATGAACGATGTGGACTAAAACGACTTTTATTTGCATTTCCATTCGTATCAGTATTATCTGTTGCACCTTGATCAGCACCATTAGGTATGTCTTGATAACTACGTTTTGTATCATCTTTAGGATCTTTATTTAAATTATCAAAACTACCAAAACGATCATCAGCTGTGGTTGATGATGCTGAAGCATGATTTGTTTTATGTGTACTTGAACTTTTATTCCAACTAAATTTCGGATCCGAAGCAGAAAATGGTGATGGATGAAAATTATTGAATGTATTGAAAAATGATGTTAATGGATCATTTTCAAAATGATCAATTTGCTTCCGTAAATGCTTAAATACTTCGGCAGCAAAACGTTCACGGCCGGGATTTTTATCAGGGTGCCATTTTAATAATAATTTTTTCACTGTCTTCTTACGTTCTTGACCTGTTAATTGGTACGCTTGTCGAACAGAATTATAGATTTCGGATTTTGTCAATTCTAATTCGGTTTTGTCAATAGCATCTTGTTCACTTGTTTGTGCTGATTCCGATTCCGATTGAGATTCTGATGTCATATTACTTGATGAATCACTATCAGCTGATGTTTGACGATAGGTTTTTGAACTGTCAAAACCATTTGGAAATCCTGGATCACTAGTAAAACCAGCACTATCATTAGTTGCTTTTCCTGAGCGTTGAGATGAATAAGAAAAGTTGTCACCATTAAATTTATCTTTGTCATCGTTGGAAGTTTTTCCTAAAGATGAAAAAAATGCACGATCAGTAAGTATATGGTAAGATTGAGTTTTAATTAAAAAATTAATCTACGAGCAAACGGAGAGACCGAATGTAATATCGACTAAGACAATGAATTATTCAGTAAAATATATCATTCGATCTCATCCAAATATTTTCTCTTTGCGTTTATTCTTTCAATGTTAAACTTACCGTGTCCATTTGTTGTTGAACTTGATGTCGATGATTTAAATGTTTCTCTTTCATCAACTGGTTTCGTATGAACAGCATCAAATATTCTCGACCAATGTTCAAGTACATAGAAGTTAGTGGCTTCAATTCTTTCTGTATCTTGTCCATCATTAATTCGACATATAAATGCATATGATGGCACAAGTGATGATGAATTCGTATTTTTCCATGACCATCGTTCTTGTTCAGCTTGTGTATATTCTTTGATAATACTCTCAACTTCACAATAGATATATAAATCATTAACACGATAAACACATAAATCTCCTGGTAATATTTGGTGTGTTTCAATATTAAATTTTTGCAATTGTTCAATATCATCACCATAAACATTACCTGGCGATGGTATATATTGTAATTTCAATATGGATAAAATATTTTCTTCGTCGGCAACATTAACTAAATTTAATAATTTTGACATTTGTCCTATTGTGGTGGCTAATAATGCAGCCATAACAGAATTATCTAGTTGCAATTCGGATAAACCTAAACATGGACTCAATGCACGTGCTAAACATAATGTAAAATAGGGTTGTTCGGTATGCTTCATACTAATATACAATATAATATTCTCGGCTCCTTCAGCAACCAAATATACAGCTTTTTCATCAACTGATTGATCAACTTTTTGTTGTGTTTTTTTATAAACTAAATTTGTTTCAAGGTATTCAACACATGTTACTTTAATATATATTAAACGTTGACGTATTAAATTTTCTACATCATCCATAGATATTATTTTTGGATTTGGTTGTCGTGCAACATGATTTGCTATAACACGTGCCATACAACGATGTAAATGGCGCGATGCTAATAATTGATTATATTTTCTTTCAAGATTATAGAGAAAACGTTGACGATGAGATTCTTCATCTTCTGGTATTGTAATTGAAAATGATTCTTCATATTTTTGTGTAAATAATGTTGGACGTTGACTAACATAGATCTTTTCAATAATTTCTTTTATATGTGCTGTTGAACCATTTTGTTTTGGTGCCGATGCAGGCATCGAATCAAGTTTAAGTACACGTTCATTTGGATTAAACATAAATTTGTCGTTAACCAATTTTGTCATATAATCCAGTTTTGTTTTATCATCCATAATAACTATTTCATTAGATTTGACTAATTTAAAATCATTCGATACAAGATAAAGACCTAGAAATTAAAAGAAAATACAATTTTTCTTTCATGACTTAGATTTAAAATTGTTATGATCTCGAATAATTAGATATAGCATAAGATATATTCTTAGATCGTTCGAGATTAGTTTTTTTTTGGTCTAACGTACGTAACTGTTCGTTTTGTTTTTTTTTTGAACGTTTTAGGATAATAATATTACACACAATACCAAGTTTAAGAAAATAGAATTCGATAGAAAACTACCTGTACATAAAAAGCTAAGAGAAATCCTCATAGTTATATTTGAACTTTCAATAAACAAGAGTTAAGTCATTTCGTTTTTGTTTTGTCTTATTAGGAAATGGTTAATACATTGAAATTGCTGTTTTCCTTAGAGAACTCATCAATACTTATTCATATGCATCTGGGACTACAGTTCATAGTATCATACACATGCAAGAATTTAATATTTATGAAACAAAACAATCTATTATATCATCATCAAGCGTGGCCTATGCATTTCATTTGATGTAATACTTATGTTCATCTTTTCAACAAGACTAGGCATCGCTTTATCGGCAATGCACTCGATGTAGCAAGTATATTTTGTACTAAAAATTGAAAACTCTATTTCGCGTCTAATTTTGACTTTTGTTTTTCTATCACGAACAACATGCAGAAAAAAAACTCCCATATAAACATTCAAACACATGTCCGTTAGTATCCTCTTAAAGTTGTGAAAGGTCTTCACCTTCCAGCAAAACCATTCAAATTAAAACGAACTCTTACCAGGTAACTTTGTTTGTGAATTAATAATCGAGTTTGTTGCCAAGTATTTAAAAAAACATTGCATAGCTTTCAATGACTTACAAAGTTCATTTGAATTCAAATAATCTTGATCACAAACTTTAGATAATTTTCTTAATATATCACCATATAACATCGGGTGTGGCTCAGCTTGAACACCAATTTGTAGAAAAAAATCTTTATATTCATGAAAATCTTTATCTAGTGAAAACAAGAACGGTGGTATTTCATCGTTCATTGGTAAATTTAAACAAAAATATTTTCCTTGTAAAAATTGACGTCGGGTACGTGAATAAATACATTCACTATCTTCGAATTCTTTATAGATTTCTGTTCGACGTTCAAATTTTATTTCATATTGAAAATAATGATAAATATGTTTTAAAATTGACACCAATAAATCATCAATACCCTGTTGAGTCATTGTTGTTGTAGATGATCTTATGTCACTGAAAAATTTTAGAAAGAAAAAATGAACATTTCAAATTAGATATTTATAATCGTGACATACTTGAGTTTATGATATTTTAATGAGAATTTTTTTGCTAAATTAGCTAAATTCTTTTTCACTAATGAAGAAGATGGTTTTCTATTTAATTTAAAAAAATCAATTGCATTTTGATCAATCGGTTCTTTTTTATCATTAAAATCATTATATTGTTCAAGTGAAACAAAGTCAGGTAATAGATATGATGATGTCCAACATAATTTTGCATCTCGTAAAAATTCTCCATCGCTTAATGTAATACATGTATACTGAAGATGTTCATTAGTTGTTGTTTCATCACAATTTGTATATTGTTCGTGTAATTTCAATAGATCATCATTTTCAAAACTCATTTGATGTGGTTCAAGAAATTTACAGCCTAATATAGAATTATCGTAACGTGTCCAATTTGCTAGTAAATGCTCATATAAATATCTGGAACGTTTACGTTGGTCGTTGGTCCATCCGGCTTGTTTAACATTGAGTTGAATTGATTCCATTATTTGTTTACATTTATCCGTTGAAATATAAGAACGTAGACCACATTCTCTAAGAAATTTTAATATTGTTGTTGTATGAAATTGTTCATCGGGAAAATGATGAACACCTAAGATTGACCGAATATCTTTTATATTTGGATCGTATAATTCAAAGATTGGACAAATTTCTGGTGGATCACGCTGAAAAAGAAAAATAGCAATATGAAATAAATACAAATGTATGTATTTTCATTTACCAATGATCTTGAAATTCCTATTGATGGTTTATGTAAACAATCGATATTATTATTTGATGTTTGTGTAAAAATTTCTAAATGATCATGTAATTGTTTTCTACATTGATCTCGTTCATGTTGAAATAATTTTTCATCAATATCATCAATAAAATATTTCAATAGATTCATTTGAGATTTAGCATCTAGTTTTTTAAAATGTGGTAAACATAATTGTAAAAATATTTCCAAATCCGATAAAATGTTAAATCGTATATGAGAAAATATTTTACTTAATGGTTCAATTTTCTTTTGCATTAATAAAACAGTTTTTTTCTCATGAAATTGTTCAGTAAAAAAATTTCGTTTGAATGAACGCCGAATTAAATTTGACCATTCTTCATTTAAGATATAGACATGCGCAAACTTTTCCAATGAACAACATTGTTGAATCGTTTGTTGTTGTTGTTTATCATCAGTTGATGCAATACCCCAAAGTGGCTTATAGATTTTTAGTTCACGTAATTTTTGAAAATTACCTTGATAACCATTTGTTAAAAAGTCATTGAAATATTTTAATATAATTATGATATCATCATCAGATAAATTATTCGTTATTTGCGTATGTTTATTTGATTCAAGTAGAAATTCTAAAACAATATTTGGATTTGACTCATCCATAGTTTCAACAAGTTGAGGATTGATATGTGGATCATCGAGACGTGCTAAAATTGATTCTAACTTTTTGTTACCAAATATTTTCGGAAATGAACGTGATGAATTTGTATTATTCATCATGTTCATCGATGGACTATTGTTTACAGGAGATGTTGATGATACAGTTGCAGTAACTGTTGGATTTTTTCGCGCTTGTACACCGGCCTTGACACACACACGTCTATCAACAGATGGATGCACGTAATGCTCGTCCTGTGCAGATGGAGTTGTAGCTGAAGCTACGTAAATGAAGAAAAAAAGAAAATAAGTATAATGAAAATGAAGAAAAAAAGAGACAGGTAAGGTAAATCGAAAGTAAAAAGTACGGGACATGATAAATATAGGTAAAATTCCGTCTACCGATAAACAAACGAGGAATAAAAAAGAAAAAAGAATAAGCTTATATTCTTTACAGTTTGTCATAGATGCAAATTCGCTGAAAATTGTACGATCACTGTGGTTTATTTGTTTCGATGGCATGTTGCCGTTTTCAGATCACGTAATAACAGCACACTAAATATACTTCGTTCGTTTGGAGGATGCCTATAAAGGCGGCTAGATTGCAACCGCAACAGCCAACGCTATTTCTATCGGTAGCTTCAGGCGCGATATAATGACAAACAGAATAAAAAGAAGAAATGTATTCTTGCTTTCAAATATGCTACCGAAGAAAGTAATAACGACGACAAGGCTATAGCAATAATAATGCAAGCCACTAGTCACCATATTTGCCTGCAAAATATGCTCAATCAAAATTAAGTAAAATACACCGTAAAAGATGCTCGTGATCATTCTAAGATATGTTTTGGTTTATATATTTGATTGATTGTCTTAATGGTTTCCTTACGCATCGTATAACGATAGAAAAAAAATAGTTTACTTGTTACGGATGGCGTACTCGCACTTGAGAAAAAAATTAGAAAGCAAAAAAATGGAAGACCAATAAAAAAACACTCGAGTAAAATGTCAAAACAGAAAATGAATTGTTTCTCGTTAGGTGTTTTCAACTTACATATTTGTTCTCTTTCAAATGGATAAAAACACAATTGTGAGCCTGGATGTAGAACGCAATCAACATTTGGTAAATATAAATCAGTATTTGTATTAAAAACATTTGAATATTGTTCGATCAAAAGTGTATAGATATTTTGTAGTAAAGTTAAATCATCTTTGTCAATGGGTTTTGTACCATATTTTTTCTTAATTTGTTCAATTATATGTAAAAGATCTTTACCATCAAGTTGAATTTTAATTTGTAATAAATCATGAAAGAAATGTTTATAACGTTTATGTAATGCGATTGGTATTGAATAATAATAAGGTTTTAAGTGATTTGACATTGATGTTGAATAACGATTGGGTGGTTGCCATAATAATTGTGGCAATGATAAAAATAAATAGGTATCAATCGATGATGAATCAGTAAAATAAATAAGACGATGTTGAGAAAAAAACTGGCGAATATCAAAAATAAGTTGTTCCAATTGATTCGGTATCATTGTTGTTGAGCGATATGCAAATGTTTGTTCGTTGAATTGTTGTAATTGAGGAAAACAAAATGATTGAATATAATCATAGATTGCATAACTCATATCTAGAATAAAAATCAAGAAAGAAACATAAAAAAAAAGTTAGTTTTTCTTGAAAACTTTTTATATTTACCAAGAATATATTTTGATGTTATTTGATGATTATAGACAACTAAATTAGAATTATTGATAATTGATAATTTTGATATTTCATCCACTTGTTTTAGTACGTCTTTTAATTCAATTTTAGTTGTATCATCAAGACCAAGAAAATGTTCAACTTGTTTTGTTAATATAATTTGTTCTTGACTATTTTTCGATTGTTCAGCTATTGGCCATGTTGAACAAATTAAATGTTCATATTGTTGAGATAGAGTATCTTTAGGCTTGAATAAACGTTTCGAATATTTATCACCCATCCATGTTAAATTTATTCCATTTAATTCTATTGGACGAGTTTTAATGGGTATAAATGCTAATTCACGTAATTGTAAAGATGCTCGTGTACGAGCTTCTTTATCATGTAGAGCTTCATGTGTGTTTAATATCGATGATGAACCATTCGATAGATTACCATTTGTAGTTTTCTCGCGTGCTGTCAATGTTGACGGACGCGAACGACGATCTAATGAATCATCATTTTCGTCGTATGTTCGAGTAGGATTTGCATTTGACATTGATAACATATCATTGAGAATTTGAAGAAGTGCTAGAGAACGTTCACGAGCAAGATCATAATCACGCATACGTTGAATGGATTCACAACGTTCGACAAGTTCTGGCCATGTTACAAGATTATCATCACATTTCATACCTATGAAATAGATTTTTTTTAGTAAAAACTATCAATGCAAATATTAAGATTGAATATTGCAAAAATTTAAACTTATGATTTTTCTTTCTATCAAATAGAATGTATGCGATAGTTTTATGTTTCTAAATAACAGTCAATATTTTTCTATATGCCGGTAGAAAAACTATTTCTATTGATTGGTTTTCATCCGGTGTGCCTATGTTAATCAATACTCCCTATACAATTTAACTTGTAGCTTATTTGAAAACAGAAAGGTAGAGGAAATATAATCTATTATTTATTTGCAATCAAAAAAGTCGAAAATTCCCAAACTATTATTTTTTTGTTTTACTTACTATTAATTATTTCCCTTCAAAATATCAAATAACTATTATATACGTATTTATTACATTTATGAATATCTCGTTTTCACTCTTAACGGCAAACTGAAAGGAATTTACTACGTACTCTAATTTTTCTCTGTGATCTAAACATTGCTTTTAGTAATATTAAATGCCTTTTCAAGTTTTCCGAAAACAAAAAAAAAATACTACTATCGTTCAATCGGAAAACCTTTTCATTATCCGATACAAAGAAAGAAATATAAAAACTATGTTTTGTAATATTTAAGAATAATATTTGAGAAAATAATGGATTCATCTTACCAAGTAATTTTAAAACATTTAATCGATCTTCTCTTAAATAAGAATCTTGTCCACCATATGGAAATAATGAATCAATATCTGAATAAAGTGATGCTAAACGACAATAAGGATGTATCAATTTCGATGGTTTATTTAATATACGTCCATTGGGTGTACATGGTATACAACAATGTTGTTTCAATATGTTTAACATTGTATTATCAGCATGATCTAATGCAAATAGAACCAATGTATCTTTAACATTTTTAGGTAAAACATTTAAATTTGGTAAAACTAAATCATTATATGCTCGATAATGATCAAATAAATTTTTTTGATATTCACTACCAGACATTTTACGTATAAAATAGTCTTCTTCAGTTAATAGTTGAGTTTTCTTTTCTTTGGATATTGTTGTCAATGCTTGTATAACTGTTTCTTTGATATTTGTTTGTTGATTAAATATATCTACATAAAGAAAAAGGAAAAGTCGACGTGGAACTTTTCTGTTTATTAATTAATTATTAATTGTTTTACCTGTTAAATAAAGATAAATTTTATCTTCAGCTAAATCGAGTGTACTAGAAAATGTAATACGTGTTTGATCATCATTCGTATTTTTAACTTTAGGATTTCCTTTTGAATTTGATTTTGTTTCTAAATCATGAATGAATTGTAATAGACGACGATCTTTGGTGTATGTTTCTTTAATCCATTTAAATAAATTCTCATCAATCGGTTGATGTTGTTGATTACGTAGTAGATCTTCTAATTTTGATCCATCAGGTAAATATTTAACACCCATCGATTCAAAAAATTTTCTATAGTTATATAATTCATATGGAAGAATTTGTACATATGATGCTAACGGATGAATTTTATCAATAAGATAAATATGATTTGTTGATGAAAAACCATGAGTACTATTCCATATCCATTCAGTTAGATCAGATAGACGCATTTCTTTTAATATATCATTTGGATTATTTAACTGTGATAATGTGTCATAGAGACGTTTACATAAATTTAAATAGTCAAATGTTTCATTTTTTTGTTCTTGTGGTGAACTTTTTTGATAACATAAAACAATACATTTCAATTGTTTTATTAATAAGTCAAGTTTTAATTCACGCATATCAAGTGTAATACGGCTTATTGGTGATGTTGCACGTGCCGGTGGGTAGAATATTTCCGGAAGGTCAAGAGCTGAAATAAGTGTTACAGCACCAACAAGAAATCCATGAGTTTTATCGGAAACTTCACGAAGAGTTACAAAAGAATGACGAAGATCGATTGCACCTATGAAAAAGAAAATAATTTAGAGAATAAATAGATTTTTATTTCGCGTAAGATTTAACAAACGAAGAAATGTTTTGCTAATTTGTATCTGTTGATAGAATCAATCGAATATAGATTTCGAATTAATTCAATCGAGGCTATGATAGTATTTTTGAGTAATAATGAGATGTAAATATTGCAAAAGACTCGAATTTTGCTTGACTCAAGTAGGCGAATGTCCTATTTCCTAGAGCATTGTTCATTAGGATGATACACTTTTCGTTTGTTGACGATCGACTTAGTGTTCAATATTTATGCTAATACAGTAGATTGTTACTATTAACTTTCGTCATGTTTCATTAAATTATATTCTCAAATAAACATGTTTTTTTCCTCTGATTTAAATAATCGTAGATTTATAGAAAAAAATTGAAGAGAAACTTCTATTTCTTCGTCTTTAGATATTCAAAGATCTTAGCTTCTAATAATTTACTTTGCCATGTAAGTGTCACTGGATATCCATGTGGTCTTTCCGTCATAACTGGCACCCATGGTGTATTATTTAAATATTGTCTAAGAGCAATTTGTTTTGTTTGTGAATATTCATCGATTAATTTTGGATTTTGATTTAAGATATCAACAATAAATTCAGCCAACAATAACATTAATGAACGTTTATTACTTGTTGTTGACGATGTATCTTTAATTGTTGATTCACATATATCAATAACTTCGTCGGATTTTATATCATAAAATTGTCGTAATTTAAGATGTCGTAATAAAACTAAATTGTCATTTGTTAAACAAAATTCAACGGATGGCAAATATTTTGATTCAAATAAAACTAAATATTTCTCTTTATTATTATTTTGAAATGATGATGGATCAAACATTTGTTGACATGAACAAAGTTCACCTTTACGATTGAGAAATAGACGACATGTTGATAATGTATCTTGACTGACGACGTCAGTTAATATCAAATTTGTGCAATTTGATAGAAGCCATTTCCCTAATGAAAAAAGAGAGACAAACCATTTTAAAATATATTATAATAATATTGTAAATGTAACATTAGAACATGACCTTTATTTTAGTAACAATCTGATTATAGTGCATAGGAAATATATCCGTTGTGAAAATTGTCTAGAATTACTTTAGAATGTGAAATAATCTCTTATCTATCTGCGAAAGAAACTAAAAAATTAGCCTTGGATACATGCAATCATTGATATTTACATTATATATATATATATAATGTCATACTCGTGTATAATGTGTCCTTTTCCGAAATATATAAATAGTTTTATCTCTATGATGTCTATCAGTAAAGCTAATCATTGATGATATTATTCAAGAATTAAATTTTTCAGACAAGATCTTTTTTCAACGAACTTATTTTTAAATTTACCTAAAAATATCATTCTTTGTTGATCAGCTTTTAAATTGATATTCTTCGAAGTTTGTTGCGGCTGCTGCTGCTGCTGTTGTTGTTGTTGTTGTTGTTGTTGTTGCTGCTCTATAGTCTTAATAAGATAACGAGCAACATGTGTAAAATCATGTATAACATAACCTAATTTATCTAACAAAATTCTTGAATCACTATCAGTAACATGAATACATTGTTTCGGTGGTTGTATATCAATTGGTAGTTTTGTTCCAGATTCATAGATATATAATATATTATTTAAGCTAATGTATTTAAAATGTTGTTGTTGATTTGTATCATTACCTATATACGCATTATCGAATATTGGTAATTGTTTAATGCATTGTATATTCGATTCATCTAATTGTTGTGTCATAATTCGCGATAAATATTGTCGTAATAATTTAATATCGTGTTCATTTAATAATGAATTAAATTCTTGTTGAATTTTAATTTGTGTAAAATGTCTTAGACGACATTTAAATATTTGTAATAAACCTAAATAAGATAATGATGGTACATATTCTTCAATTAGCTTATGACGACGTATAATTTCAGGAAATGGATCGATACAATGAAAATTTAATTTTAACAAAACTTTTTGTACTGATACATCGTCTTTAGTTGCTGACATTGGTAATTGTATTAGGCCAATATTTTTTGATAATTTATACAATGCTATTGTATTAAGAGATGCTGGAGCACCTAATGGACGTGTTAATTGTAGTGAATAGAGAATATTAGTATTTTCAAGAATAGTTAAATCATTTGGAAGTTTTTCATTAATATATTTCCAAAGATTTTCAAGCCATATAATATTATAATAATCATGATTTCTAGGCCACTGAATGCAATCATCACCACGACGCCATTCACGTGGTAACATTACTAAATCAGCGAAATCTTTCGCTGGCATGCTTTGAAGTTGAGTACGATCTGTGAATCAAAAAATGAAAATTGTAACGATATCTATATAGGTTTTTTTCAGCAGAATAAAATAGCAGCTGATGCCGACATATTGTAGTCTTATGAGAATAGAAATAGAAGAGAATAAGTACACACCATATATAAATTCATTAGTAAACTTGATTAGTTAACAAACATTACTTTTTTCTTGATCTATCTATTTATTAATCCCACTAGTCTTTATTTGTCTACCTTTATTCAATATAAGAAAGAAAAATAGTGCGATGTCTGTCGAGTTCTGTCTTTACTTCTTTACAATTGTTCGATTAGTAATGAATTTGTGTCTGTAACAGCTGTGTGGTCGAATAGCACAAGAAAGAAAAGAAAAGAAAAGAAAGAGTTGTCAATAGGAGGTCAAGAGTGAATAGTGTCTGTTTTCATTACGATGAAATAGGATCTTTCTTTTTCTTTTGAAAGAGCAAAATGAAATGAAATGAGAACAATCGATACGAGGCAATCTTTATCTTTGAATTGATATTTCTTTTGATTAGCAAAAGTTCTATATTAAGATTTTTCTTTTTTAAACTCTTATAAAATCACTTTTTATCATTCAACTGCATATATTTACTGTATTTCTAAATAATCAACCGTCTTTTTTTCAATTAGGCTTAATGATATATCACCTTAATTGAACGATAAATTGAAAAGAAGCCTAAAATGTTATATATCTGACAATCTATGTATACATATACATCTTCAGCGTCTCATACTCATATACGTAGATGTCCTTCTCTATAATGAGAAACCTGCTCATTCATTCGTTTTTCTTGTCAAAAAGAAGCAAGAGAAAGCAATCAGACACTTGTATGCATATGTAGTTTGGCGGCTTGAGATTCTATCAGCGATCTTGTAGTCGCCGCCTTCGTCGTCGTCGTCGCTCATGTGAACGTAATAGGAAAAAAATGTAAGAAGATTAAAAGATTGACGGTGATACATGTAAGCAATCAATGAGTCGAGTGTTTTGGTTTGACGACGAAGCGCGATAGTCTCTCTATGTTCCTATGAAGACCAAGGTCTTGATGAAAAAAGAAAGCGATGTAAAAGAAAGGACAGACTACGGCATAAATATTCAGCTTGAAGCGCACCTTATTCTGGTTCATTGATCAATAAAGAAATCGGAAGAAATTTTTTTGTCTCTGTTGACATATAAACCTTGTCAGAATATAATATCAGTAATCACTCTTTTTGTTGTCACATACATCAAGGATGACTGACAGACGGTTGTTTTTTTCTATACTTTCTACTGATATTTACTTCAAATATTTATACCTTAGATTGATCAAACAATAAAAAAAGAAACAAAATGTTTTAAACCTTTGAAATATTCATTTTTCTATAGATCTATGAGTATGATCTAACAAAAAGAATTTTTTTATCGCAAAAGGTTAACGATTGAGATCTATAATAGTAGATAGTGACTCTAGTATTTTTGTTTTGTTTTAATCGATGACCAATAGAGAAATCTGCTACATATCTATCTATCTATCTATCTATCTATCTATC